>JAUKPT010005203.1:0-10590 GCA_032273505.1 Nanomia bijuga | reverse complement strand
GTAGAAATTAATGAAACAGTATAAGTATGATTCTAAGACTCATTTTAAGAACTTTCATTGGCGGGTTCGCTTTTTTTTTATACACCCTGTAGTGAGATCTTAACTGTTTCAATGAATTATACCGTGGATCTCGACCCTCTGCTCTAATGCTTTAATTGGCCTTTATTGAATGATAACAAGTATTGGTACTGAAGCTTAGCAGATGCCAAAATGAACCAAAAAGTGGTAAAACAATACAATTTGTTCACCCTCTCGGTCACAAAATGGGAAAAAAAACATGATTAATGAGTTTAAACTGATTTGCCTTCACAAATTATTTTAGCTGAAATGGTATGTATAAAAACATTGTTACTGGAAATAAAATGTGACCGAAAAACGTTCAAAAATGGCCAAGAATACACTTTTTGATAAAATGCAGGCCATGAATGACAGTACCTCAAAACGTGATAATCGTTTTAACGCCGTTTTCTTTCATCGTAAACAGAGCAATTATATCGATATGTTCACCGTTATATGTTCTCACCCTTTTCTGTGTAAACATACTGCCAGAATTTAGGACTTGGTTTTTAACACTTCATTACAACTGAGTAAATAAAGAAACTTTTATTGAGTAAATATTTAAATCACAATGCAATCAATCCTTATAATTGTTGCCGCTTTTGTAAATATCTTTAAAACGTGAACATTATATTTTTTAATTTAAAAATGCCTTGAATGTGATGTGTTGGTGCTTGTTATAGTAAGTCTTTAGATACAAGTCTTTAGATATAAGTCTTTAGATTACCAACTGACTTTAGGAACGTCAACGTTTGCTTGAACAGCCGCCAAATATGTCTCTAAAAATTACGACTGATACTGTTCTTTGCGAAAGTCATTGGCCTTCTGATAATGATACAGTTAAGAAGATATGACGTATTAGACCATTGAACCCACCTTCCATATTTATGCTACCAAAGATATTTCAATAACAGACAAAAACAACCCCTCACAATGTGAATTTATCTAATAAATGTCATTTTAGCTTGAATTATACAATTAAAATTTGGTATTTGATTTGTTTTTTTCAGAATATAGAACAAAATTGATACTTATTCTACTTCTTGGAAAATATATGGTACCGGACCAACATGAAATCATTTTTGGCACACTGCTTAGTTCCAATTTCATCAATTTTACATCTCAATACTCAAACCTAATAATTTCACGTAGATAATGGCATGGTTTGCTTTTTTTAGCGGACTACTATCAACAAAACTTCTATTAAACATCTATACCGCTTACTTATTTGACCAGAAAAGTGCCATTTTTGATGCACCAAATAACCAATTAGTACCAAACATAGCTTTAAGAACCAAGTTCATTTGATTTATGAGAATTGATTGTACAAAAATAGTGATTCTTATCAGAATTTATGACGAAAATCAATAATTTCCCCTACTTCTTGGAAAAATATACGATACCAGAACTACCTGAATACTTTGGTGGTTCAAATAGGTATTATTAAATTATACAAGGGTACAGAGGGTACAATAGCTTTTTTTACCTAATAATCTCGCGTAGATAATAGCATGGTTTGCTATTTTTAGCGGACTATTATCATCAAAACTTCAATTAAACAAACCGCTTAAAAAAACTTATTTGACCAGAAAAGTGCTATTTTAGTTGCACCAAATGACCAATTTACACAAAAGACAGTAACATTTATAACAGTAATCCGTTTGGTATCATTTTTGTAAACGTAAAAAATCAACTCTGGTTAAGAAAAGTAAAATTCTATGTACAAGGTAGATTTTCAACTTGAAATAATAGAAATAGCTTATTTCTTCCCTAATTTCCAAATTTTGCTAATTTAGCAAAATTCTCAGTTGGACAACTGATAATGTAGGATAACATTGTTAAAATCGTTCCAAGAAAAAAAAGCCGAAATCTGACGCTTATTGAAAATACTGCATCTCAAACTTCGCAAAAATGTGCCGACAAGGCATAGATGCATCTTTTATACATCTCGAAACTTGTTTCCATTGTAGAAAGAAATACTGATGAGAAAAATTCTCCATCCTTAAAATATAGGAAATAGCTCATATTGAATGTAACCGTATCAACGTAACTCACAAAGGAATTAGATAAAAAATATCACGAAATTAAATTAAGCAATCAAATTAACATTTGATAATTACATTATAAATACAAAAAATATACTATTATACAACAGTTAAAATTAACTAAAAATTATATATAATCATTGACCATAGACAAATTTAACATGGACAAATTGGATGTATAAAAAACACTTATTATGTAAAATCAAAGAAACCTTAAACCCAATAAGGAAACGCTCTCGTTTTCTTTAGATGTGAAAAAAAACTTTTAGTTGAAGGTAAACGCAAAGGCAGATAAGGAAAAAGAATGCAAAAAAAGATGCATAAAAAGATGCAAAAGATTTTACATAAAATTTGATACAAAAATACTAAAATGAATAGTGATATAATATCATATCAAAATTCAGCTATTTAACAATAAGAGTCCCAAGCACTTACCCTCAAGTAATTTTTCTAATCGATTAAGCGAAAGATCAGCTTTGAAGCAACAACATTCTGGAGGTAATAAACAGTACTATTATTTGTTCTTTCAAACTTAAAAAATAATATTTTCTCGGGATTTCGAGAGCCTTCCCCTTCTCCCTTCCTTCTCCCTTCCCCCAGTTTCGTCCGCCCATTGAACCCAACATACGATATTTGTTTTCAACTGTCTATATAAGGTGATTCACAACACCATATGGGATGAAGGATCCAGCAGCTGGATCATCAGTTACTTCACTAAAAACGTTGATTATAAAGCATCCAAGCACGTAGAGACATCAGCGAAGATTTCGTCGACCGCTCTTTCAGCATCAAACTATAACAATAGTATTATAAATTTAACCAACTATATCAATAACAAGCAACAACTTAAGACCTAAGTTTCCCCCTAAGGGAGTTAAAATAGGAACCCAGTGCCAGATAACGTCCAATCGGGGGGGATTAACACTTGGATGTCATCTTTTCCATTTTTGACACTTTATTTATTTTCTCTATCATCATTCCACCGATATTTATATGAGATTTCCAAAGATATGGGTTAAAAGATTGGATTTATTTCATTAGATTAACTCTTTTCTGCACTTGCAGAAAATAAGAAGACGAATATGGTTCTCATGGAGTTGTTAGATCAGGGAGGCATGTAGTTGGTCCACGGAACCCATAAGACTAACTGCAGTTTCCAGAAAATAACATTAGAGACACCCATGACCACACTTAGTATCCACTGGACTAACTGCAATTAACCTCCAACACCATTGACACCACCTCTTTTTGCTTATTCTGGATGCCGCGAATCTGCGTAAATGACAGACTGTAGATTGTTACGTAGTGGACTGTCGACATCTTTAACAAAATTCAATGGCAGATGGTTGGTCGCATTGCATCACATGGATGTCAAATTGCTGAATTTGGTCAAATATTGTTGAATCATGTTAAATTTTGTCAAATTTTGTCAAATTTTATTAAATAATGTCGAAAAATGTTCCAGTCCACTCGGCAACATTCATCCGAAGAGGTATGGACCACCACCCCTGCCTCAAATATTCGGGGAGGGGGGATCTAAAAATTTTTAGAACACTAAATTCATTACACGGTAAAAGAATTGTGAAGATTTGTTTTTCCTGATCTCACCATACGACAATGATTATTTCTTACATTCTTCACTAAAATATGGCAATTTAGCCACTTTTTCACATTCTTTCTACTATTGATTTCTAACTTCATGTCAAGTTTAGAAAGATTTCATTACTGGTTTAGGAGAAAAAACAAGCAGACATATGCAGTGTTCTCAATGTATTCATGAATACACTAACTTTCAAGCAAATATTTCGCGAGTAGAATTAAGATAACAGGATATGTAAAAGAGTGCTGAAATCTGATCAATCGTGAATAAAATCACTTTTGAAGATCTGTCTATACACGCATATGGGTGAAAAAATACGATCAAACTCCTAAAGTAGGTGGGTCCAAAAAGGCGAAGAAGAATGCTAGTGCTATCAAATTGTCTTTATTCATCTTAATTAATTTTCAGATAAAGAAATAATTGAATTAATCGATCAAATTTCTCAAATTTTCGAAAAGTAGAGATATAAATTTGAGGCACTCATTTTATGTTATTAGAATCTCGTATGATAGTGAGCTTTCAATTGAGATATGCAATCGTATCAAATAACCTCCTGTTTTGTAAAAAATATGCAAAAATATTTCTAGTATAAAAAAGTGTCTTCAGAGACCACACATTTTCAGCAAGTTTAAAATGCATTTTTTACTTGAATAATTCAAAATTTGAAAAACCAACAGTTTCGATTTGAACATTCTATAGTTCTATGCAACCAAAGAAAAAACACCCGTGATCAACAACTACTTGAATCAATAGCTGCATGAAAAAATCGAAAAGAAAAAGAATATTAGGCTGATAACTAGGCTCATACCTAGTTTGTAAAACATGCAAATCATAACATGAGACGGAGAATGGGGGCTAATTAAGTGTTAAAATTTTACTTTCTGCTTGTCATTTCAAGATGGGAATTTCATCATTATAGAGAAAGTGAAAAGGTCATTTTTACACAAAAGTGGCCCATGTTTATGAACGCGTCCAAGAATGTTATCGATCGTTCTAAAAATAGCACAAATAAGATCAATTGCAGTACCAATACGTAAGTTTTAGGCTTTTTTCATACCTTTCCCCCTGCTCTTATCCCCATAACTACCCAGAGGGTAATTCGACCCCATATGTCCCAAAAAAACGATTTACCCCTTAAGTTTTAAATGGTTGATGTTCTCTGTATACATGAAACCTATCTCTTACCTCTTTCACTAGATCTTGAAATTTTTCAACAACTGGTACCGTTTGATCTGTAAATGTTTTTAATCGTAATTTTATCGTGTCGAGATTATCGTCCGCACGTCCGCTCGTTTTCGCACGCTCTAATAACCGTTCAATCATGCAATCTTCAGAACATTTGAAGTAAAGAAGACACTTGCATTTGCCAACCTATAGAATAGAAGGAACATGGCTTAATTATAACGAAATTAAGGTCCCGTGCAGGCTGGTCGGCAGTGATCAGTTTTATCCAATCAAAATAAATTAGTCCATTCAAATTGATCGGCAGAATCCAGTTTTTTCCTATAACTTAAAGTTGTGTATATTTTAACTCCGCGATCTTGACCTTCGTAAGAGCGATATGATTTACTCGTATGGAACTAGCAATACAGTAAATACATCACACTGGAATAGACAAAAACTCGTGACAGAAGCTAATGATAGTTTAGTAGAAATAGGACAATGGGATCGAATGTTGTCCGATCATTATCAATTTTTCTCCGTTTTTGATCGTTGACCGGCAGTTATAAACAGCCTTGGAGGAGGAATAAATTTTTATCAAAAAGAAAATACTCATCCGGTAATCCATGGCCAGCTTATCGATAACAAATATAGGCGATAGGCAAGGCGCCTAAAATAGCTTAAAAAGATAACAGATAATTCTTGTTGTTAGAAACAGAAAAGATAAAAGCAAATTTGATGAGCAATTTTTCTTACAAATAAAAAAAATATATTTTCCATATACGAGATGAATGAGATATAAGGTTTCCTTACCGTTTCTTCAAATTGAATACCTTGTTCGACATCCCGTGGAAAGCCATCTATAAGAAATCCTTTACTTTCTTTATTCGTTTCAATAGCTTGGTTCAGTAGTTGAAGTATGACATCTGTTGGGACCAGTTCTCCCTTCTTCATGATCTCATTCAACATGTTTGCTCGTTCAGACTCTTGCTTCACCTCTTCTCGAAGAAGATCACCCGTAGAAAGATGACAGAAACCGTACTTCTCAACTATTTTCTCGCATTGAGTCCCTTTACCCGACCCGGGACCACCCAAGACTAAAATAATATTATGACCAGCTGATTCAGGTGCAACTGGAGCAGTTTCCACTGTCTCTGAAGTTTCTACAGCCTCTACTTCAGCAGTGCCATTCCTCAGACAATCTAACTGGTCTAGTACTGCACATGTCGCAGTAAAGACATCTTTTAATGGAAGACTGGAATCTATTGTTCGAACAGCATCACCGTAACGATCGATGACAGGTTTGGACACGCCATGGAAAAGTTCCAACCTTTTCTTTATACTCTCTTCGTTATCATCGACGCGACCACTGTGTTTCCCGCGCTCGAGAAGTCTCTCGACAAGAATATCATTTGGACAAGTGTAACTAAGAACTAGTTTAGGAGAAGCCACTTCCTTCTCAAATGTTTCTCCCTGTGTCATTTCTCTGGGGAAACCATCGATGAGAAAGCCTTTACTATCAACGTTATCGATCATGGCTTTTTTCAGTAAACCGATAGTCACTTCTTGTGGAACAAGTTGACCTTGTTTCATGATTTCAGCAAGTTCTCCGCCTTTCTCCTCAGCTTCTTTACGCAATAAATCACCTGCTGATAAGTGGAGAAAGTTGTATTTTTCAGCTATTTTTGCACATTGAGTTCCTTTTCCACTACCAGGACCACCGAGTACAAATATAATAGGTTTATCAAATACAACATGAGTTTCTTCAGCTGGTTGTGCTTCTGTTTCATTTGCATTGGTGGCTGTTTCAGTCACAGCAGCAGCCTCAGCAGCAGTGTCTTCTGCTGCAGAAACTCCAAAATCAGCTTCAGAATCAGGAGCAGCTTCAACTCCACCTTCGACAGCTGTTTCGCTTTTAGATACAGCATCTGTTGGTTCTTCTAGTGTTGTTTCAGCTGATTCAGCAGAAGAAGCATCCGCTTCCTTAGGCTCCTCTTCTTGAACAGTCGTTTCAGCTTCCGTTGCAGTTTCAGTAACTTCAGCTGATGCCTCAGCATTCACATGAGCTTCAGCAATTGCTACTGCTTCCTTCGATTCAGTTTCTAAAACAGTCTCTTCAGCTTTTTTCGGCGCCTCTGTCTCAGCAGAAACAGCTGGTTCATTTGTTTCTCCTGATACAACTACTTCTTCTTTTGCCTCGGTAGATTCTGGTGCTGCTGCAGCTTGTTCAGTTGTTGCCTCTTCTTTCACCTCGCCACCGTCAACATCAGCAGTTGCTCCTACATTCTCGACAGAAACATCAGCAGCGGCATCAGCTTCTATTGTTTCCACAGGCTCAGCATCTCCTGTATCGACAGTTGCTTCGCCAACGTCTTTGGCTGCAACTACACCGGCACTTGTATCAACTTCTGTTGCAGCTTCTGCTACAGTGTTTACTCCTGCATCAACATCGACAGCTTCTTCAGTCGTCGCATCATTAGAAGCCTCAGTGTCAACAGTTTCAACCGTTTCACTTTCAACATTCACTTCAGCAGCTAGTTCGGCAGCAACCTCTACAGATTCTGTTGATGGTGAGTCTGGCGATGCTGGTTCTACAGGAGATGGTGTTTTTACAGCAGGTGCTTCTTGAGATCCAATGGCAGGAAGAGTGGAATACGAATTTAATTTTGAGGATTCGATCTTAGGCGTGCTTTCTAAAACTGCTTTTAATGATTTGTCTGATTTCGGGATAGGTGGGAGAGGTTCGATGAATGAGTGCCATTTGACTTTCTCTTCGTTTTTCGCCTTCACTAAACATTCTTCCAAAAAGTCGAGATGGTTTTCAGGTTTCTTGAACATCAACGCTGTCATCATACTCTGAAAGGGAAATTATTCAAAACGTTGATAAAGGGATTTTGTTTAACGACTGGTTATCTAACCGCTGAACATTAATCTTTCTCGCGGTGGAATCCAAATAAAACCTTTTAGTAATACAATTTTATTTTAATACAACATCATTTTGATATTTTTAGGTATGTTTGATTATATCACGCACATATATGACGAAAATCATTACAAAATGGCTTCATTGAACTGTTGGCCCCTGATACTTTATGAATTAAAAATTCTGTTCTTACTCTTTGATTTCTGTAGCATTAAATATTTACAAAGATACACTACATTGGGCAATAAGACAGGGGACGGTAGCTAATAATAGACAGAAAATGGAGACTAAAACAAGATGAGAAAAATCGTGATATCATGAATGACATGCTGTGTATAAAGTTCTTTCTCCTTTCAAAAGCCCTTCTGAAAAACAAAGTTGTAACTAAATGTATAATACAGAAAATAAATGGTGAGCTAAAAATAGTTTTAATTAAAGAAAGAAAATTCAAAAACGGAAAAAATGTAATTTTCTCTCCCCGAGTATACGATGCTTTTATTTTCCCATTGTTAATGTCACAACTTTTAATGACGGAAAAAAATAATTCCATTCTTCTTCATCGTGTTAATAAGCACAGTGACTTTTTATCCATCACTGAACAATCAATGAATGGTAGAAAAAATAAAAGAAGTAAAGGCCACAATTCATGCTCATGAATGAATTCATCATCCCTTCACAATTAGGTTAAACAAAGCAGTGACCAAACAAATACAGTTATATCAAAAAAATTGTGGAGAAGAGAAGAATGTACCATAATATTGATAGATAGATGAAATTTACAAATCAATTAAATTTTACCTCAAACAGTTGTGGAATTTCTTTATCTCTCATGTAGGACTTGGCCTCCTCTAAGCCACCAGTTTTTTGATTTTTCGACATCTTAGGAGGATTGGTTGTAAAAAAGATTATATGAATATGTAAAAAAGTACCATGTGGAGTTTTATTTATTAATATACCTAAAACAAATTGAAAATATGCTATCACGATATTACTAAAAAAATTTGATCAATGACACTCATTGAGGAGTTTCGATTTTTTGGTCTCAGATAAAAGAAGCATACAAATGCATCTACTCATTCTAGTACCCCTTACATGAGTTTGAAAATTAAGTAGAAAGTACCGGAATAGACATTTTCTACAAATTCGTGCGAAAACATGCCAACTAAATCTATATTGCTTACAAAATTCATTTCAAGACCCAACCAAAGAATATGATGGAAATAGAAGTGAATTGAAAATAACTTAAATATAATTGATCGGATTAATAAAAAATTTTACCTAGCAATGGAAACATAATTGCCTTTAATCCCTCTATGAAGGAATACAAAAGCGTTAAAAAGACATGTTTATTTGTTTTTTAATCATTAATAATATATAATAATTAACTGCTTTTGCGGTCAATTCGTGAAAAAATTGTCTGAGGTCAATTTTATATAAACCGAGGTCAATTTTTTACGAATTGGCCAAAAAAGCAGTTAATTAATAGTTTGAACAGGTAAAAAACAAGAAAAGATACTAGATTTTCAAAATTTTTACTAAATAATTTTTCTACAAATAACAATTAACAGTCACGTTTAATCACAACAAAACTATTCTCATTCCTTCAATCGATTTAAAGAATCAATGCCCATCATCAAATTCGTTCATTATAAACGAAATATTCGTCGAAATATTTTTGAAACCAAAATATTTCTGTAAACACAAACTGACAACTTCATGTAATGTCAATTTCAAATCGTTTCTCAAATATAAAAACGAAAAAATCACCTAAATTAAAATGTAAATTGAAATGGACACGAATACACTTGGGATTTGAAATGGACATGATTACACTTGAGATTTGAAATATTCTTTAAAGTTCAATTTCTTTTGGCAGTAAAATCTACAGATAAGTTAATAAACAAATAGTTATGTTTGTATTTATCTTTCATCTTGCTGCAGTCAATTAATGGTTTGCAGTCAATTAGAGATTTTTATTAACTTCTACAGACTGCACTCATCCCATATAAAAATGCGGTCAATTTAATTAATATTAATTATTCTTAAAGAGTCTTCTTAAAGAATCTTTCTCTAACTGTCAAACATAATCCCACATGTTTGTCATTGAAAATATATTTCTCAAATTCTTGCCATAAAAACTGAAATCAAAACCCATTAGATTAACAAATAAATGCTAATGTTTGAATAATGGATTGACTGACAACAAAATTTCTTTAATAAATTAATGTCTAACAATATAAAGAGATCAAAATACATATCAACATCAAGGACTTCCATATAATAATAAAAGATGATCCCAAGATTTTAATCACACCAAAAATGGGTTTTGTTTTTGCCATTTTTGAGGGAAGAAAAACAAAAATAATCTGACCAAAAAAAATACTAAAAACTTTGTTTCATGTACCTTTTTACCTTGATAAAACCTTTCTTAAATTACGTACATAATAAAAATAAACAAGTAAAAACTCATATGTTCAAACTAAATCGAACAAAAATGCTCAATTCTTAATCAAACATTGTTGAAAATATCTTTCTTAGAAACTGATATAAAAGTGTGAACTTTTTATAATCAACATTCTCATAACATGAGAATAAAAACAGGAAGAATTTTTGGGCTGAAATAAATCAAAACTACTTCACAACCACTTCAAAAATAGAAATGATAATTGGTCTAGACAAGGCATGAAATATTTCCAAATACTCTTCTGTGCTTAATTGTAGGTGGGGTAGAATAAGCAGGGGGTGGAAATCCGGAAGAAATATCACAAAATGGGGGGGGTCATTATTAAATGAACTAAGGGGGG
>JAUKPT010005202.1:0-10590 GCA_032273505.1 Nanomia bijuga | reverse complement strand
CGAAATTAAATTCCGCGAAATCTATGAAATTTGCCTATTCGCGAAAATTTCTTCCGCGAAATTCGCTATTTTTGACCAATCCATTCGCGAAAATTTCTTCCCGCGAAAATTTCTTCCCTTAAGGTATGCTTAATCTATGTATATGTTTGTTTGTCAGCCATTGGGTATATCAAAAATAGTGTTATTCCAATGGCCTTGTACTTGTATTTGCCAACGTTAGTAATTGAAATCTTTATATAAAAAAAATTATCTACTACTTCTTGTGTGTGTGATAATAGTTATAAATATTCACGATATAGGATAAAGATGTACTTATACAGGCAACAAGCATATAAAATAAGTTCTTCTAGTTTTGACTAAATTCGAAGTTTTTCAACTCACATGTTCATATACATGTTCCTAATTAAGGGAAAACAGGGGATCGAAACGGCATCTTCTCTACCTCACATCCCCAGAAGGGGTTACGAAATCTGGCGAAGGTTGTCAAATGAAATTGTTTGACAGAAAAAAGAAATTATGACAATATATTTGCACCCTTCTGTCGTCAGACATCAGATGCCTTTATGTCAGACTCTGAAAGGCGCAACAAAAATACTGTTTCGTTAAGAAGATCACGAAACATATAATCTGAAGAGTCTACCATCAATTATAGATGATCTGCTGTAAATTAATGATGAATTAATGATTTTGATTTGGCGTGATAATTTTAGCCAGATTCCGAATCCGTATGTCAAACACAGGAGTTTCCTACTAGCGCATGAACCCAAGAAATTAATGAAACATTCATTTATATAAAAACATTTTTTAAGTGAAAAGGAATTTCTGCGTAATAAATGACGTTTAAACCAAGTTACGGCACCTGAATTTAGCTGGATAACCTAGAAATAAATAAATTCATGTATAAGCAGGGGTTGGCGATACGTTTTTTGGTGGGGAGGGACGCCGGGTTTGAAAATGGCAAGAATGGAACGAATGGCGCGAAAGGAGGAATATGTAGAGCGGGGGGGGGGGGCCAAAAATTACCCTTAGGGTTTAGGTTTTATAAGTTAACACATGGTTTTGATGAAAAATTTCAAAGAAAAACAAGATTTCTTCGAAAAGAATGATATAATTTTATAAACAAATTGATGAAAATAGAGACATAAGTCTCCATTAGAGACCGATAAAATCAGAATCTTATCTTTCTTCCTCACTGAAATATTTTAAGCGACGATTAGGGTTAAGGAAATTTATACTTAAAATAGCTTCTTACCGATATTTGTACCAATACTTTAACAGGTTTTTACCTTCTTAATCATAGGAGCATACCAAGTGGGAATTCGTTTGAGAAATCATGCCCCTTTGAATGAATAGAGTACCAACGACAATTAAGAGGGGGCATTCAAGGTACACGTGCACATGGAAAGGGTAGAGGTTCCTTCTAAAACGTAGGACAAGAAATGCATAAATTTGAGTACAAGGTTTGATTTCAGCCGAAATGGTGTGTACACACTATATGAATGAACCCCTCTCGTCGAATAAAATCTGTTTACAAAAAAATCAATAACAATAAAAGAACAATAAAAAACTTCTATATTATGCTATCCACTCAAAATTCGAATCCCCTCTTGATTTCCAGCTCCCCTTACCAAAAGAGCCGAAAATGGCCCCTACAATTAAGAAGGCTGCAGGTATATCAAAGAATCATCATATGAACAACTAGCAGCTCTTTTACAGCCTAGAAGAAAAAAATAGCCGAGTTCAGTTGTTTATTTGAAACAAGTCTGATGATGACCATTGGCATCGCGGAGAGACGGTAGCCTAAAATCCAACAACTTAACCCTAAATGGGGAGGGGGGCGGATTCAAAAATTAAAAAAGATAAATCTTTGTCCTTTTCAGACTTTTAGTATTATTTAGTTTTACACCTTTTGGCAAGGTTATAAGTCAATTAGACCCCCATGTCAGAAGTTAGACTTTTGTCAGGGGTAGGCACGAATTTTCCTACATTTTCAATACATTTTAACAAAAAACAAAAAAACAGTTATCTTTTGTTTGGGTTATGATGAGGCTTCTCCTAGGGATTTGTTTATGGTGTTATCAGAAACATCTCCACCAGATTTTTTGAAATTTGGAGCTAGTGACGTCATTTTTTGGTTTTCCCGTACATATATTATGACGTCATCACAAAAAATGATGGCGTCAGCAAAATATTGGACCAAAAATAATATTTCTTTGATTTTCCTAGTAGATCATGTCAAGGACTATAACTCTAACCCCCTCTAGCGAGGCCACTGATGATGACCCTCATGTAAATCGAAAATATATATATATATATTAAAAGCAATATTTTTTGTAATCTAAAAAGAACAAGCCAACTAGGTAAAGAAAATGGTGATAGGTGAGAAGCTAACGCAACGGTAAATATTTTGGCAGAAAGCAAATTAACTAGTTCTAAAATTTTGGGTAAGAAATAAGCTCCAGCAGAGAAAATAAATTAGTAATAATCCTCAAAATCCTTCATTCTAGAACATTTCGGCACACAAATTCAAAAGCTAATTTCTAATTTCTGCAGCAAATAATTTTTGCAGTTTTTTTTGACAAATTTACCCACGAAAAATTTGAAGCGCCTCGAAAAAAGCACCCCTATTGGCCCATTTCTCAATTTTTCAATAAATTTCGAGAAAATTTATACATATTTTTGCAAAATTCCTAAAAAAATAAGTTCCGCGAAAATTAATTCCCTTAGGCTAGATTTATTGTTAAAATGACCTTATTAGCTTTCGAACCTGGTCAGATCTTGGTGCGACAAATTCAGTGATGGAAATAACAGTCAGTGATCAGTAAAAACCAACAGAAAAAGATAAGAACTGAGAGTAAATTATTTTATGTCTATTTGTATAAAAGGTATGCCCTTGAACTTAGATCTAGGTTTCTACTAAAAAATCATTCATTTTCTTGAAAAATATTGCTAATTTTGGGAATTTTCAGGTTTAATTTTTCAATCTTCACTCCATTCAACCCAATAAATCCTTTCTTTGGGGGAAATTGGGACATTATTTTGGTTCCCACCTATCCCAATGGAGAGACACAAAATCAGTGAAATTTGTGGAATTTTATTTTTCAAATTGACCAATTTCTTGCCTCAAAAACCCTCAAAAGAGAAAAAAAAAGCAACTTTGACGTATTTCGTGGGATCTAATCTCACGAAAAGGTGCAAAATTTCCAAATATACATTCTGCAAAAATGTAGTGATATCAATGAAACAGCTCGACTTTACAGACTTCAGACATCTTCAATAATAGAAAATTCTCAAGTAATTTTTGAAAGGTTGGGAATAATATTAGTGGTAGTGGAAAGTTTAGGACCAAGTTTGTTGCTTTTGTTTAGAATCAAATTGAAATTAGTCATTAAAATATCAACAAAACCCCAGTTGAGGATATGAGTGAAATTTTGAATAAAAATAGCTATTTTTAATTTTAAGGTATGCATCAACAGCCAAAACTAATGATTATAGATAATAAAAAAATTTAAAAAATGCTGGAGGACGAATTTGAGTATAACTTACATGGATTTCGATTTAAGTGATCTTATTGCATTTCTGCGACCAAATGGACAGCATTCTTTAACCTAAACAGAAAAGCAGTCATACTAACATTTGGCAAAAATAAAGATCTGATATACTCACCTTGCTTCTTTCAGAGTTAACATAACTTATTTATTGCATAAAATTAACATGATATACATCAATCGATCAAAGGAAAAACATTGATAATGCAAATTAAAAAACTTCTTAATTTTAAAAAATGTCATACTGATAGCATTAATTTTTGCCTTGTGTGATTATCATGTTAATTCCATGAAATGATGAGAATCACAAATTTATGCATAAACGAATCTGAGTGATAATGAAAAGAAATAATGTTAACAGAAAAGGGTCAATATTCTGGCCAAAATTCCTATTTCTTCCACTGCCCACAAATTTGCCAAACCTTTAAGTTTTCACAGATATTAACAACATATTTGGCTGAAAGACCACACATGTTCACAAGATCTTTATCGATGTAAAATTTGAAAAAAAGTAATGTAGCACAAATTTGAGCAGTATATTTTCTCAAATATGTAAATTACCATTATTTTTAGCTAGTTTACTTCACTAAGAACATATTTTTCCCAGGCTCTGGCCAGAATATTTACCCTTGAAAAATAATAAGGGTATTGTTACAAGAGTTTAACATCATAAGAGTTATTTGTAGCATTCTATCTATATAATCAAAATCATGCAATGTTGTGAATTGCATTCAACATTCAATTTAGTTGACTCTGGCTTATACCATTTAAGATTAATTAAGCAATTTTGAAATGTTCTGGGCTTAGATTTTTCCTCAAGTTTGAATTATCATAGTTGATTTTTTCTTTCGTTAATAATGATTTATATTTGATAAACAATTATCACCATAATATTGTAGTATGGAAGAGAGACATAACTTTGGTTATCAATTGCTTTATAAGCTTGAGAATCTGATTTATATGATATTGATTCATTCATTTCCTTTGTTTCACTGTAAAATGCAACTTTGAATGGATGTATCACAAATATTAGTCTATATTCATGTGCTATGATTTTTATCGAGATTGACTGAGCAGTAGTTATTTGAACAACTCTCGTATTCATTTGGGCAAAATTAACATTATGTTGGCATAATGAGACCTGTATGTAAAATTTTTAGTAGTATTTATACAACTGGGTAAAGTCTCTTTCGAGAATAATTTTTGACAAATTGATCATACCTGATTGAACTTAAAAAGTCCTTTTAATTGTATACCTTCATTCAACGTATTCCAATTGTAATTGTAGTAGTTGAGCTTGTACATGAATGCAACATTTGATCGAGAACTGAGACAATACAAATGATAACCGCTGAATTTGAAATCAAGGCAACGTTTTATAGTATCAACAGTTCTGATGATTCTGTAGGGCTTTGCAGTGAGTATAACAATGCCTGAGTCAATACATTTGATAAATTGCTATGAAAAATCAACCAAACCATATATCTTCAGCTCTTCTCTCTGTCGTATCATAATTTGTCACTTCTGGAGATGTCGTGGAGTTTTTCGTAGCACCATTGATTGATTTGTCGGCAATTTCTTTCAACTTTAAAAAGCTTGAATTCTGAATTCTGAATCTGAAATGTCTGAATAATTATCTAGTTGAAGGAATTGCAAGGAATGAATTAAATTTGATTCAACTCCTGCTGTTAGTATGAACTAAAATTAAAGTGCAATAAAATAAAACCATGTTAAAACACCATCAAAATTTCAATTTCATCGTCTTATCAGTGTAAATTTATCATAGTGCCATGATCGAACAAAAAGCATTTTTGAATATGATTACCATTGAAATCTTGTCATCAAAATAAATTCAACAATCATGGTTCATAGAACTTGTGTGGGTAATGAAGTTCCATGACTTAACCAGGTTTCCCCTGACCAAAAATTACAATATTCCCTGACTTTATCGTGCAGCATGTAAATTTAAGTCACATTAACATTTTTCTTCTGGTTCCTCAGGTTTTCCATGACCATATAAAAAATCTTCTAAGTTTTCCTGACCATGCTTATAAAACAAAAGTCCCTCATGCAACTTGAATGTCAAGACATATTTGAGCAAACAAAAACAAAAAAACTCAGTCAGGCATTAATTCTGTATAATCAAGTTCTCAGATTCAATTTCTCGAAAAAAATAAAAAAATTGATAGGAATATTTCACACATGCATGTGTATTAGGTACCCATAAAAAAATACTACAGATGTTTCAGGCCTGTAGCTAGTTACTTTGAGGGGTTAGGTAAAGGAACAATAATAATAATTGTCATCAAGCATTACAAATACCTTTTCTCAGAGGATATCCCACAAAATTTATTATGAAAAGGGAACCATGCTTAAAACCCATGCAATCATTTATTTTCTGACATAATGAAAACATTAACTTCTTCTGATCAAACAAATATGCATATAAATCTACTAAGATCGAAATTCCTCCCCATTTTTCAATATTTTTGCAACTACAGGAGATTGGGATTAATAAATTCATAAGTTCAGCAATTTTGTAAGTCTATTTGTAAGACCTGTTCTAGAACATCACTATTTTGATTGATAATACAGGTAAAATGGTGTTTTTTGTTGTAATTGATTGGACATATTTCATAAAATATTTACTCATTGTAGGATAAAACCAGATACAAAAAAACTTTCAGCAAAATATGTACATTTGCAATAGTTATATCAATAGTTTATTGTATGCTTTGTCTCTGACTCAGTAATCATTGTACAGTGATAAATGTATTGCTCACTGTTGTCTTTACGATAATTAGTTCCTCTTGTTTGTTGCATTATGTACATTTGAATATTCGTATTCTGAAGTCAAGAGTCTTTCTTTCTCTCCATAAAAACCATGTTCCACTTCTTTTCGAATTATGATTAATACTACATCCATCTTGTTTTATTTGTGTAACATTTAAGTTGTACATTAGACCAACTTAACTGAAGTTGGTGAATGTTTGGAAGCATGTTGTAGTTGTTGTTACTAACCTTAATAGCGGGAACCACCACCACGTGAACGGCCACCACGACCTCCACCTCTGCTGAAGCTGTCGTAACGATCACCACCATTATCTCTACCATAACCGCCACCACCACGGCCATAACCACTATCTCTATCTCTATCTCCTCTATCACCTCCATAACCACCTCCGCCTCTACCACGACCACCACGGTATCCACCACCACCACCACTATCTCTGTCACGGCCACCTCCGTAGCCTCCATCTCTATCTCCATAACTATCACGATCTCGTCCTCCGCCATAACTGCTATCTCGCCCTCCACCATATCCACTATCTCGACCTCCACCATATCCACTGTCTCGACCTCCACCATATCCACTGTCTCGACCTCCACCATATCCACTATCTCTGTCTCTACCACCACCTCTGCCGCCACCACGGCCACCACCACGGCCACCGCCACCATATCGGTCACCACCACCACTACCACCATATCTGTCACCACTATCACCATATCTATCTCCACCACCACTGTATCTTCCGCCGCCGCCGCCACCTCCATAACGATCACCACCACCACTGCTATATCTATCACCACCTCCATAACGATCACCACCGCCACTACCACCATATCTGTCTCCACTATCACCATATCTATCTCCACCACCACCACCATATCGGTCACCACCGCCTCCACTATATCTATCACTACCACCTCTACTGAATCCACCTCTACTGCCCCCTCGTCCTCGGAAACCTCCACGGCCACCACCACGACTTCCACCTCTAAAGCCACCACTTTCACGTTTTGGTCGAGATAATTCTACTGAACATTGTTGACCTTTGATGGACTAAAATAAATATTAAATGGAAAATAAAGAATGAATACTATTTTATCAACCATTTAACAAAACTATGAACTACATCTTTTGTGTTTTACTTTATTTTACCTTGGGTGTTATTAGTAACATTCCCAACAGTTTTTGTCCAATTTGGAGTTAGCAACATCGTTTTTTGGCACTTGACAGGTGTATTTATATATGACGATGTCACAGAAAAATATTGACATCAGCATTTTAATAGACCAGGAAGAAGTATTTTTCAGGTAGATCATAAAGGACTTTAACACAACTAAGTTTGAAACAAATTGCATGATTTTAATGTCAAAAAAATATTGAATGAAGGGGTAACTTTTTAATTTTTTTTAGTAGATCTCATAATAAACTATGACTCTTAATTACTTCATTGAGAGGGGCTACTTTATTGGTAGAAAGTTTTGCTGGTAGAAAGTTTTGTGAGGATAAACTTTCGCAAACTGCAAAATCTTTTGAAAAAAACTTGATTTGACCAGCTAATTTGTCCTGATTTTGCCTTCTAATCAATCTCAATTTTTAATTTTTTTTGCATGTATAAACTTTCACAAATGGCATAGTTGTAACTACGATTTTGCAGGTTTAACTATCGCAAATGACCAAAAAACTTGCAAAATCGCGAAAGTTTCTACCCACGAAACTTTCTACCAATAAGTCTAGTTTTACTTAATGATTTATAAATATTTTTTTTCTCAGCGGAAATTCAAAAAAAGGGACATAGAAAGGACCAATTATGGCTTAAAGTCCCTAATAAGCCAATTAATAAGGAAAGATTTCACTTTTTTCATTTTCTTTTCTTTTCCATCTTGTACATCCTGATTCCTGATTCCGACTTCCCAGGTTTTGGTTAAAGAAATGGATAAATAAAAATGAATTCACAACCTTAATGTGATATGAAAAGATGAAATGAAACAAACAAATAACTGCTTAAAAATTTAAACTTACCACATTACCGCTACTAGCAGCCGCAACAGCCTTCTCGGCACATGATTTTGATTCAAACTTTACGAAGGCAAACCCACGTGAGTCGCCAGTGGTTCTATCTTTCACAATTGAAACTAAACACAAATATAAGCTACTCAATGCATTGATTTTCATGTGACATGCTGATTTAAGGTCCCTAATAAAAGAATGAGCCAAGCAAAAGTTCCTTTCATGAAAACATTTACATTGACAGTAGCTTCCAATATTTATAACACTTTTAACCTTAAAACCTTAATTGGGGAGGGTGCCAAATTCTTCACCGTTAAAGGTAGCAGTAAATCTTAATTCATCTCAGCAACTAATTCAGGTCTTAGTACACTTATCGCAATTAAAGATAATTGATTTGGCTATAGACTCAGAAAAACTGGGTATATCAAACTTTTTCATTTCCGATAAAATCATTAGTTTCCAGAAAAATTATATGTTATATTTTGAGTTTCATTTACAAAACTACAATTACTATTTTATTTTATTTTTGCACAGGGGTGTTCCCAAATCTTTGAACTCAAAAAAGTTTGTTTTGTTCCAAAGTAATTTGCAAAACAATTCCAAAAAATTGTACATCCAAATTATAATTATAATATTGATTGGTACAATTAGCGAAAATATGACATTATCAATATATGTATTTCTGGAAAGCTTGTAAAAACTGAAACATATACCTTACTAATAGACCAGCAGGACAGGTAACTATGGGGTCCAATGTTTTTTGGTCATTTTAGGTATGCTGATTACAAATATAATATGTGAATAGGAAGCTTTTGTACATTATTAGCCTTAACTAGCCTAATTTTGTTCCATTTTGGTCCATTCCGGTATAAAGTGCATTTTCAAAATGTTTATTTCTAAATTCTTATTAGATAGCTGGAAAGGGCATAAAATTAGATGAAAAAGCTGCTGGGCTATCATCTCTGTCTCAAAGGTATTGGCACCTGGCATATTAATTGTCATCATAATATTTGATAATTTTAAAAAAGTTTTTGTAACCTTGTAGACGTCAAAGACGCCATACCTAATTTGGTAAGGATATAAATATAAAACTCGTTCTTCCATCTGAAAAATGGTAATGAAAAAAAAAAATTCTGTAATTTGTTGCATTGACATCAAAATTTTACAGCTCGGTAAGTAACATCTGACAATAGATCTGGCCAAGTTTGATAAAATTTGAGCAAAAAGACGCATAGTTACGGGCACCGAAAGTAAGCCATATTTTAGCCTACCACAAACCCCATACATACATGGTTTGTTTACATTTCATAGAACTCATTAGCATGTATAAACTTGTTGATCGCATACTACAAAAAAGGTTGTGCTCATTAAAATTCAGTATAGTCTTTGTTTATCCATTATTAGTCATTCCAATGCATATAATGCTTATCATGCATATAATTCTACAGTGTTTCCAACATAATGGTAATACAGTCGTTAAAAATCCCATGATCCCTGATTCTTCTTTCGTCACCAAAATATAAAAAAAATAGACACACTTCACAAGGGCAAATATAATCATTGTGACAGAGATGTAACAATTGCATATAAAAAAGAGAGCAGATTTTATCCATGTTACTATAAAACAAATGTAAATTAATAGATCAAAAGTAACTTTTTATGATTATTGTATAGGAGCGTGTTATCCTAGAGTTTTATTGTTGCATTAATGAATTATATGGAATGTAAACAACAAAGCATATGTGTAAGGGGGTAATGTAGGCTAAAATGTGGCTTACTTTGAGAGCCCATATAAAGACATGTACTTTTGCACTAATGTCATCAAACTTGGCCAGATATGTTGTCAGATGTTACTTATCAAGCTGCTAAATTTTGATGTCAATGCGACAAAAACTACAAAAAAAATTTTTTTTTCATTTTCATGACGTCTACAAGGTAAAAAAGACTGTTTGGAAAAAGATCAAATATTAAGATCACAATTGATGAATATGTGCCAGGTGCCAATACTTTTGAGACAGACATTAAGTGTATGCAGTTATGATTTATTATTTGTATTAATAGATATATAATACTATTATATCTCTTGTATTCTCTTTGTGTCTTCTCGCGGTTCTTTCAAACAGTGTGAAATATTACCAGATCAGAGGCGTATTTATACCTTGTGAAACTTGTGATTTCACAAGGTTAAAATTTCTCGCATCTTATATATTTCATACAACCAAATTAAATGTTTCATGTTAA
>JAUKPT010005201.1:0-10590 GCA_032273505.1 Nanomia bijuga | reverse complement strand
TTTTCGAAATATTTTACCTATTCCTTAAACAATTTCCAAAAGTAAGGAATCGTTGGAAAGGGATTGAAGAGCTTAACATTGTTGTATAAAAAAACTTTATTCATACGATAAATGAAGAAGAAAAAGTCGAAAAAAGATTTTCATCTTTTTCATTTCAAGATATTTATTAATGAAAGTTATATCACTGTGTGCGCTAAAGCCTTGCGGTCAGTTGTACATAAAAATTTCAACCAGTGGACAATTGTTTTGGAAGTTACCTAGGGTAAAGTGGGGTCCACTCTACCCAAATAGCTTAAAATACAGCATAATACACTAAAAAACAGTGGTAGTGGATTGCACATTTTACTAAATAACTTCCTAAATAATTGTAAAATGGTTTATATTTTTATGCATAATTGACCGCAAGGCTTCAGCGCTCACAATGATATAATTTTCAAAAGGAAAACTTTGAAAATGAAGAAGTTAAACAATTTTCTTGTGAAATAGACTATATATCACTCGACGCTTTGTCATTAGATATAATGTATTTATCAATTGTAATCGTATTTCATGAAATGCATACATTTTTTGTTTTATGAATACTATTTTTCCTATATTTCAACCTATAAATGTGTCCGCCATATTCTTTTTGTCCATACGACAATATTGCGAATTTAACGTAGAAAAGGTCTATATCATGAGCATTTTAGTAAAACTAGAATTTAATTTGCATTTTTCCCTCCTGATTTAGGGCAAGTTGTATAACCAGGACCGGGTCCCGGTCTCGGGACCTAGTAAAACAGGGACCCAAAAAAACCACGACCCACTTTAGAAAAACCGGGACCCAATTCAAAATAAATTAATAAAACCGAGAGCCTGATAAAAAACCGTGACCCTGTTATAAAACCAGGACCCTGTTGTAGAACCGAGAACCTTTTGACAAACCGGGACCCTGTTATAAAACCGGGACCCTGATGAAAAAATGAACCCTGTTATAAAACCTGGACCCTGTTGAAAAACTGGGATCCTGTTATAAATCCGGGACTTTGTTGTAAAACCGGTACCCTGTTGTAAAACCGGGACCCTGTTGTAAAACAAGGACCCGATTGTAAAACCAGGACCCTTTTGTTAAACCGGGAGTCTTTTATAAAACCGAGACCCTGTTGTAAAACCGGGACCCTGTTCTTAAACCAGAACCCTGTTATAAAACCGGGACCCTGTTGTAAAACCGGGACCCTGTTGTAAAACAAGGACCCGATTGTAAAACCAGGACCCTGTTGTTAAACCTAGAGTCTTTTATAAAACCGAGACCCTGTTGAAAAAACGGGACCCTGTTATAAAACTGGCACCAAGTTGAAAAACTGGGACCCTGTTATAAAACTAGAACCTTGTTATAAAATATGGAACCTGTTGAATAACCGGGACCTTGTTATAAAATCGGGACCCTGATATAAATATGGAACCCTGTTGTAAAGCCTGGATCCTGTTATAAAAGCGGGACCCTGTTGTAAAACAGGGACCTTGTTATGAAACCATGAACCTAATATAAAACCGGGACCTTTTTGTACAACCGGAACCGGAACCCTGTCGTAAAACTGGGACTCTGTTATAAAACCGGGACCCTGTAATAAAACAGGGACCCTGTTGTAGAACCGGGACCCTCTTTTAAAATCGGGACCCTGTTATAAAACCGGGACCCTGTTGTAAAACCTAGACCCTGTTGAAAAACAGGTACCCTGTTATAAATCCGGGACCCTGTTGTAAAACCGGGACCCTGTTGTAAAACAAGGACCCTGTTGTAAAACCGGGACCCTGTTTTAAAACCGAGACCCTGTTGTAAAACCGGAACCCTGTTTTAAAACCAGGACCCTGTTATAAAACCGGGGCCCTGCTGCAAAACCGAAACCCTGTTGAAAAACCGGGACCCAGTTATCAATCCGGAACCCTGCTAAAAAAAACCCGGGACCCTGTTGAAAAAACGGGACCCTGTTGAAAAAACGGGACCCTGTTAAAAAACTGGGACCAAGTTGAAAAAACGGGACCCTGTTATAAAACTGAAAATTGTTATAAAATCGGGACCCTGTTGTAAAACCGGAACCCTGTTGTAAAGCCGAGACCCTGTTATAAAAGCGGGACCCTGTTGTAAAACTGGGACCCTGTTATAAAAACATGAACCTGATATAAAACCGGAACCTTGTTGTAAAACTGGGACCCTGTTGTAAAACTGGGACCCTGTTGAATAACCGGGACTCTGTTATAAATCCGGGACGCTGTAATAAAACCGGGACCCTGTTGTAGAACTGGGACCCTGTTGTAAAATCGGGACCCTGTTATAGAACCAGTACCCTTTTATAAAACACGGACCCTGTTATAAAACCGGGACCCTGTTGAATAACCGGGACTCTGTTGTAAAACCAGGATTCTCTTGTAAAACCAGGAACCTGTTGTAAAACCGGGACCCTGTTATAAAACTGGGACTCTGTTGTAAGAGCGGGACCTTGTTGTACAGCCAGGATCCTTATATAAAACGGGGACCCTGTTGTAAAACCGGGACCCTGTTGTAAAACCGGGACTCTATTGTAAAACCAGGACCCTGTTTCAAAACCGGGACCCTGTGGAAAAACCGCAGCTCTGTTGAAAAACCGCAACCCTGTTGAGAAACCGGGACCCTGCTATAAAACCGAGACACTTTGGAAGAAACGGGACCCTGATGAAAAAATGGACCTGTTATAAAATTGAGACCTTGTTGAAAAATAGGGACTTTGCTTTAAAACAGGAATCCTGTTATAAAACTGACACCCTTTTGAAAAACCGGGACACTGTTGTACAACCGGGACCCTGTTATAAAACCGGGACCCTGTTGTAAAACCGGGACCCTGTTATAAAGTCATGACCCTTATATAAAACATGGACCCTGTTGTAAAACCGGAAATGGGACCCTGTTGTAAAAGCGGGACCCTGTTGAAATACCGGATCCATGTTATAAAACAAGGAACCTGTTTTAACAGCGGAACGTTGTTGAAAAACCCGAACCCTGTTATAAAATCAGGACCCTGCTATAAAACCGGGACCCTGTTGAAGAAACGGGACCCTGTTAAAAAAACATGACCCTGTTATAAAACTGGGACCCTGTTGAAAAACCGGGAAACTGTTGTAAAACCTGAAGACTGTTATAAAATCGGGACCCTGTTAAAAAACCGGGACCTTGTTATAAAATTTGGACCCTGTTGTAAAACCGGAACCGTGTTGTAAAATCGGGAGCCGGTTATAAAGCTGGAACCCTGTTATAAAACCAGGACCCTGTTATAAAACCGGGACCCTGTTGTAAAACTGAAACCGTGTTGTAAAACCGGGACCCTGTTATAAAACCAGGACCCTGTTATAAAACCGGAACACTGTGGTAAAACCGGCACCATGTTGAAAAACGGTGACCCTTTTATAAAACCTGGACCCTGCTGTAAAACTGAGACCCTGTTATAAAACCGTGACCCTGTTGAAAAACTGGAACCCTTTTGAAAAACCAGGACCCTGTTTTACAACCGGAAACCTGCTATGTCCCTGTTGAGAAACCGGAACCCTGTTATAAAACTAGGACCCTGCTATAAAACCTGGACCCTGTTGAAAAAACGGGACCCTATTAGAAACACGGGACCCTGTTATAAAACTTAGACCCTGTTGAAAAACCGGGACCCTGTTGTTAAACCTGAACACTGTTATAAAATCGGGACCCTGTTGACGGACCGGGACCTTGTTATTAAACCGGGACCCTGTTGTAAAACTGGGACCCTGATTCAAAACCGGGACCATGTTGTAAAACCGGAATCCGGACCCTGTTGTAAAACCGGAATCCGGACCCTGTCGTAAAACCTGGACCCTGTTGTAAAACCTAGACCCTGTTGAAAAACCGGTACCCTGTTATGAAACCGGGATGGACCCTGTTATAAAACCGGGACCATTTTGTTAAACCGGGACCATGTTGTTAAACCGGGACCCTGTTGAAAAACTGGAACCCTGTTTTCAAAGCGGGACCCTGTTATAAAACCGGTACCCTGTTATGAAACCGGTGTCCTGTTATAAAACCGGGAACCTGTTATAAAACATGAATCCTGTTAAAAAAACCAGGACCCTGTAATAAAACCGGAACCCTTTTGTAAAACTGGGACCTTGTTCAAGAACCGCGACCCTGTTATAAAACCGGGAACCATTTGTAAAACCGGGACTCTGTTGAAAAAACGGGACTCTTTTATTAAACTCGGACCTGTTGTAAAAATGGGACTCGGTTTTAAAACCGGGACCCTGTCATCTATTTCAAAAACTTTGAAAGGTTGATGCGTACACAAATTAATATATATATGGAAGACAAACTCTCTATTTTTATCTATGGTTTTCGCAAAGGAAAGAGTGCACAAAATTGTCTCATATACCTATCAATAATTCAGTGGCGGATCTCACCCATTTTCTGAGTGTCTTCAAAAGTGATGTTTACTTTCCCACTTAGCTATAGGGAAATTTAAAATTGAAACCATGGAAACGCATTGGAGCACATACTCTCAGGACCCATTTTCCAGAGTGTTTGCCATCATCTTGGACAACAATTTATAGGGCCAACTTAATCTTATATGATAAAAATAATGTCAAAATAAATTACTCTTATAGAAAATGAGTGTCTTCACGAAGACACTGAAGACACTCCAGATCCGCCACTGATAAATGGAAAACGTCGTTAGATAGATCTAACAATTTTGGCATACTTTTTTCAGACTTATCTAAGGTCTTTAATTGCCTTTCACATGAGCTACTAATCGCTTAACTAGATTCGTACGGTATTATAAAATCGGGACCCTGTTGTAAAACCGAGAACCTGTCGTATAACCGTGACCCTGTTATAAAACCGGAAACGGGACCCAATCGTAAAACCAAGACCCTTTTATAAAACCGGGACCCTGTATTATTTTTGTCTTATTTTCATCTAAGAGTCAAAATATAGTCAATCTAACGCCTAATGCATTATTTTGGCTTGCGGTACAACACCCCCTGCCCCCATTGATACTCAATCTTATGTTAAAACATTGATAACCAAACCATTAACGGCAAATGACCGTTAATTTTGTGAAAAAACCTTTTACCGGCGGCTTCTCACTCTATATTTTCTTATACCGTACTTTCTTATACCGGGGAGTTTCCATTAGACCACAGATTTGTAACAAAACCCCGCCGGGCCCGCAGGTCAGTCATGAATCTCTGAGAAAGCGTACGAGGTTTCTGTTTAAACAATAGGATTTCTATGAGATTTGCGAAGAAACAATAAGATTTTTCGTGAAGGTGTTCACGATTTCTCAACAGCGATTTAACTTTCGATCGTGTTTATGTTATTTCTATGGTTTGCACAAAACCAGGGAGCTTAATATTTCAGGCAGCAATGTCTGAGCCGCCAGGCAGCAAAGGATTTTGCCGACCATTGCCGATCATTTTCAGATTTAAGCCTCAAACTTGAGCATACGTTTGCCTTTCTGTTCCTCAAACTGCTTTTTAAAATGTTTATTCTGAGCGGCGATGGAATCATTTATGCCTTTAGTTATTGCCACACCAAAACTGTGTTTATATGAGCGTATTTGCCGAGCTTCAGTTGCATGTCTGGCATAATTGTAACCGTAATAACAAATTTTCAGAATTGAAAACCCGGCGTTAGCGTAATATTTATAAGAATTGGCCCTCATATCACATCCGCGTGAATTCAATTTCTTAAAAATTCCTTAGAGTAAAAATATGCCAAAGATGTGGGTTTTTTAGCTTAATCTTGCTTTGACCTACTTTTGCCTCTATCTTCTGATTGCGGCCTTCGTTTTTGATAAAAATTAGCACAGACATAGTTCCTAATGCTATCGTTACACCGCCAAAAGCATTTTCGAAAACAACTATTTCTTTGCACTGTTTTTCTCACTTAAAGTGAAACCGAAAGTACTTCGTATTTCCCCAAGTAATTTTTTTCTCGATTGTTATTTTATAATCTAGTATCTGATAACAATTTAGTCTGAAAATCTCAGAACCAATAAATACCCGGAAAGTACTTTCCGTGAAAAGACCTGCACGATGTCTAGGCCTATTTGTAAAGAACGACATGGTGATACCACAGCCGTTAGGCTGTTAGACTGTCGGGTCAACCCATGTCATGTGAGGGAAATTGGGTAGTCAGTTGGTACCTGTCGAAATACTTGATGGGGTCCGCAGATTAGCTATGCTATGCATGACTGTGCTTTTTAAAACGTTCGTTTCGTTGTGGACGGATGCTATGCAGTGCTCTTATAGTGCTTACCTCAAAATATATGTTCCATGGCTCTGCATAATTTATGCATTATTAAAAACGATTCTTCTGAACCTAGATAGCAGCTAGAAGTACGTGAATTGACGCTCATACGCAGGCGCAAACCACGAGCAGAAGACAAGGAAAAATCTAGTTTGAAGACTCACTCATCGTAATTTTCACATGATTTCCAACTAATCCATAAGAAATGAACCTCCTGTAAAAAACCTTGTGTTTACGTCAACAGTCCCGAGTACTTCCTATCATCATAGGACGGTAAAAGCAAAGTTTCTAGTAAACTAATTTACAAATAATGAGACGAAAGACAGAAAAGAAGATAACGAAAATGGTTATTAAGAGGCCTAAAAGAAACCCTTTGTAAGTATAAAACGTACGCGTTTTTTAAAATTTTAGTAGTAAACAAGAATTGTGATGAATAATTTTTTTTTTCGTCGAAAATATGTATTTGACCTTAAAAATGAATGGGACATTTTCTTCTGTTGTTTTGTTATCATCTTTCTTTTCAATGTGCTTAAAAGTTAGTTGACATCAAAATTCCAATGATATTTTGATGTTCCTCAAAACTCTCAAACAGTACCAGATTTCATGCGAAATTGGACCAAAGTGTCTGACCTCTCAAAATTGTCAAACATTATGTAATAGTACTAGCAGTAGGACCGAGGAATATTTCTGACAGTGTCAAAGAATTTTCAAATAGAAATTCAAATAAGTCAAGATTAATAGAAAACGTTAGAGCCTGACTGGAGCCAAATTCACTCTTCTCCTTCCTCCCCTGCATCCACCCCTGTTACTAGGAACTACAATAACATCAATATATATTTATAACGAAACTTCAGAATTGGTCCAAATATTAAAGCTATAATAAATTATAGCTATAATCAAAATATATTTTTCACTTCCAGGTTAATACAAAAGCCCGGGAATGACTAAAAACAAGGCTAAAATTGCTAAAATATCTTTTAATTTACTTAAAAAAAGAAGCTGTTTTTGAATCTTGGGGTGTTGTAATGATCCGAAAAATGTCCTAATATGTTTTCAAAGGTCCAGGTACAATAAAATAAGAAAACAAGCAGAAATACAAAACAATTATATCTTCGTTATTTTAAGCAAGAAAAAATAGCTAATTTCTTATTATTTATTAGAAATACAAGTTTCTATTGTAAGTTTTGACAAAAAAGCATTTTGGTCACCGGAAGTGGTGCAAAAGAGCCTTTCTTTGTCTGAAATGCCAAAAATGTCTGAATTGATATCTCAAGAACTAATTATCGTGTAACTATGTATGTTCACTTATCTTAACCAAAAAACACAAGTTTCACTTCTGGTGACAATTCTTGAACAAACGTTTGAAAAACTCCGGTTATACCGACCAATAAAGAAATTGTTCATTGACTATTTCTCGGAAAGATCAACCACGAAAACATCCTCATCGCAGCAACTTCGAAAATTTTCTGCTTCTGGGCTGTTATCCTACATCCTGATGCATGTTTGATTTTTGAGTTGAATATGTCGCTCGTTTACTTGTCCATGCACATCTTATCTTGGAAACTGTATGTGCACCATCATTGATGATCATTTGTCATTTGCCAATAAGTAGCTAAGAAATATACATGCACCGATAAACAAATTTCAGATTTGTTTTTGTTTTAAGCAGTGTTTACATCTATTATCTGATTTATAGTACCAAAGTACCAGAGTACCAGAATGCAGGATAACAGGTAAAATTCCGAGAAGAGATTTTTTAATAAGTTATCGCTTTTCTGTACTGCTTACTGTTTGACATTTTCATGGTTTATCCCATTCATATGGGATCTGCAAAAGAATATTCGGATAGGACGTCTAGGCAAAAATTACAATTTGCTGACTTGTCTGTGCGGGTTAAACAACATAATTTATTATCAAAGTGTTTTAGTCAACCTTGCTAGACTTCCTTTCTGACTATTCCAAATGGTTTTACGAATATTAAACAGTTAATGGCCAAAGAAATTACTGTTATCGCAATTATTCAGACGAGTTAAATAAGAATGGACGAGCGAAGCGAGTTCTTTATTACTTTTAGCGAGGCTGAATAATTGCGATAACTGTTATTTCTGAGGCCATGAACAATTTTATTCGCACGTACTTAATTTGTAAGTATTCTTAAATAAAATGAGTAACATAAAAAAACATTTTCCATGTTTGCTTTGACTTGAAATTACAAAATAACTGTTTTCTCAGATTATAATATGATGTTAAAAATCATGTATTTTCCACTGAAATTAGATTGAAGCAAAGTTGTAGTCCATATGAAAACCCCCTAAAAATTTTTAGATTAGATTAATAAATCGGATGTTTCGATTAAATATTTGTGAAGAGTTTTTCGAAATAAAAATATTGTTGATCTTTTAACAACAAAACTAAGCAATTGAATTCTTTCTACACAATAAAAATATACATTAAAAAAAATCGATTTTTTTTACGACGTCGTTAACATAGTTGAATTTTAAGATAAGATAAGATAAGATAAATTTATTTCAGACAAATGAAGGCTTTCGCCTGATGGTGTCCACTCGAGCTTGGTGATCATCACTAGAACGGTGTCGCAAATTCTTCTTTTATGACCTATTGTTTGCAAAAAGTGTTTTATTTTCTGATTGGTTCATTATTTTACATGCTGGAATTTTTAATCCTATAGAGAATTCTAACGCATATAAATACAAACGATCTGAAAGTGCAGTTTCGGTCGTGCCATTTGAAATAAGATAGATGAGGGAGAGGTCATGTCGTCAAATAAGGGAAAAGTCAAATTCTTTATCTTATGATCAGAATAATCCAATATCATCTATGGTTACTGGCTACCCAATATCACTTTTGATAACCTAGTTATTGGATAGTCGACAAGAATATCCATAAGAACAACCCCTGAAAATTTGAAGAAGATTAGATTAATAAATCGGATGTTTCGATTAAATATTTGTGCACAGTATTTCGAAAAAAATATTGGTGATTGTGACTCTGCCATGCGTTCGCGAAGCGAACGAGAGGTGAAGTCGCCTATTTGCCAATATGCGAGCGAGATTTACTATATACAGGGATAGCAAATTCTTGAAATTCAGGTTTCTCCCTAAACCCTAGAAGCAGGGTAATTTAGTAACTCTGGGCACAGGACCTTTATTTTGGCCAACGCCCCCTTACTTTGGGCATCGTCTCCCTTACTTTGGCCGGTGTCCCTCGGCAGTCATTTGATTGGTTGTTTATGACATCATCTTGATTTGATTGGTTCATTTCAAAATAAGTGATCACACGGTGTCTCATTTAGGGGTCCGTTAAAAGTCCAAAAGGTCCAATCCAAATAATGTGAGGTCTAATAGCAAAAGATATCTAAGCTTATTTTGGCCAACGTTCCTTCCTTACTTTGGGCAGTGTCACTTCTTATTTTGGCCGGTGCCCCCTCGGCAGTCATTTGATTGGTTCCTAGAAGTCATGTGACTGCTTTGTCAAGGAAAACGTGCTTAATATGGATTGGTTGAGGTAGTTAGAAGGGGTGGGGTAAAGTTAGAAGACAAGGGAGAACTGCCCCACCCCCAAAAATAGGGCATTGACCCCTAAAATCCCCAAAATTAAAGATTGTCTGAAAATTGGTACTGGGACTAATTTGAGGGTGAGGAATTCGAAAATGACTGTTCTAAAATCTGAAAACAATTGGAAAATGGGCAATTGACCCCTGCAATCCCCCAAAAATAAACATTATAGGAATAGGCTAAAAATTGGTACTGGGACCAGTTTGAGGATGGAAAATCTAAAAATGGTAACCCCTAAAATCCCCCAAAATTAAAGATTATTGGTTCAGACTGAAAATAGGCATATAGACTAATTCGAGGATGGAGAATCCAAAAATAATACTGGTTTTGAGAGGGTATTGATGCATAACTCATTAATAATGCATGAATTTTCAAACATCAGGCTGAAAATAGATACTGAGACTAATTCAAAGATGGAGAATCCTTTGAGGGTAGTGACACCAAACCATTAAGAACTTTTGAAAAATGATTGTATTGATTTTGTTTGAATACCTTGAAATAATTTATGGATCTGCACGAGTTGTACGACTAGATTTAAAAATAAGGACCTCAAATTTGCTACTTGTATTAACAAAACGACCATTGAGTATCGCTTCTCGGAAATATTTTTTCGTTACACTTAAAATCATTTCCTCGCAGACTCCCGTGATGTAACCGGGTATGCGGAATAAGAACCCAGGAATAAGATCCACTTTCTGGGTTCTAATTCCGGCTATTAGGAAAAGTACAGTG
>JAUKPT010005199.1:0-10592 GCA_032273505.1 Nanomia bijuga | reverse complement strand
TCACCCTGAATTTCAGGCAATGCGTCTTCTCGAAAAATTGCAGTGCAGTCTCGTGCCATGAGTGTTACTTTCAAGCGGTTCATCGCAAATTTGATATGCCCGACAAGTCAATTGTCTGCATCAATGCGACAAATCGTGTCGTATACCTGTGGCTTCCTGACTCTTTATGTCGCTCGTGCCGACCGCAGCCTACCGGACTTGCATGCCCTCCAAAAGGCAATCGAGGATGACCTCCTGTACGACCGTGACGAAGATGAACGCTCGATCGACTTCTGGCTCAACGACGATCAGACAGTGCTGTCCGTGACTGTTCATGAGCGATCCGCAAAGGAGATTGAAGAGGAGCGCGTGCGGAGGTTGACTGACTGATGTAGTTCATCAGCAAGCCAGTCCTTAACGTAAGCTCTGTTCGTCTTAGCCGACGTTTAATGAACAACAATTTTCCCGCTGGAATTGGCGTGAATCTGCCAGCAATAGCCCCCTTGCCGCCATACAAATTTGCGACGTGCCGGGCAGGTTACGAACTTACTTCCGCCGGTCGATGATGCATTGTTGAATGACAGCATCGGTGAATTTGGGCAGCGTTGCGACTGCGTCGGCCAAGAAGTTGCTGACCACGCGTGTACCCAACGGATACGGCAAAAACCTTGGCAGACCTGTTCCAATGCTGAACCGGTGGATTCCGGCACCTGTCGCCACTGGTTTTGTATTCCATCCGTGTTCTACAACGCCCCTATTTGATCTCAAGAATAATAATTTCCCTTGTCGGATACAACTTCTTCAGTGCAGCCATGACTTCTGATTCAGTTGGTGGCTTACGGGAAACCTGTACCGATGTACTAGAAGTCACATCTGCCTTCTTGCCGAGAGGTCCATACTTGTATTTGACGATAGCCGTTGGCATCTTCCCTACTCCCATATCTAGTTTTCAAACAGTGGTCGAAATAATAATACAGCATATTTTGGCGACTCGTCGCCTAATCTCTGCATATTTAGTATTTTGTTTGGCAATCACTTCAATCAACTTGACAGCCCCCGTTGCCTCAACTGGGTCCGAAAATCGTAGCACTCTATGGCAGCTATCTGGTGGTCATTTCGGCTACTTGGCTGACAGCGATCAGCCTAAAAACGACGGTCGCATGTCTGGTCCAGTTTGAGTCAAATAGGAGTTTCAGATCCGGGGTAAAAATAGTCTTTCTGGATACTCAAGTCGCTGGACTGGCTCGTCAATGCCGCGTCAACGAAAAATCCCGTTCAGCAAACTTGCCAATCGTGCACCTGCAGCTGACAGCCGCTGCTCCATAACTGGCGTGTACTCCTCAATGTAGTTTGCGTCCACCAAGCGCCCAGGGTAGAAGCTAGGCTTGGCCACGATACGGCAGGACTCCTCGGCTGCATTGATGGCATTGAAAGGGGCGCCTGTCACCCCTGCTTTGGACAGCCGAGCCGTCAAGGTGTCAGCGTCTTGGTTAAGGTACCGGATCAAACCAGTGTCCCACACCGCATGAAGGTTGCTGCCACGCATGAAGGCCTGGAGCTGGTAGCTGTTGCCGCCACGGTCGTCGCCGTAGCCAGCGTGCAGCGGTTGGTGAACGTCAGCGACGAAGTGAATGACGTACTTCAGCGCCAAGAGCTTCTTGTCGTCAGAGGTGTTTGATCCAAGGACTTCCACCTGCCTGTTGATCGCTCCCACCACGCATTTGCCATCCGGGCAGTCACGCTCAGGAACATAGGTGCAGGCACCTCTGGGAAAGTTAACATAGTGCCAGGGCGCTGTGGCTGGGTTCCGGTGTTCGTCAGCCCAGGTTGATACCGATGCCATGGTGGCATCTGGTTCCTGAGCCAGTAGGCGATTGACCTCGCCACGCGCTTTGGGCGTGAGTTGGGACTCAGCCAGCTTGGCAATGACTTGGTGGCCTTCTGCGCCCCAGGCGAGGGTTTGCAGGGGCACGCACAAGGCAGCTATCAAGACTACCCTGGTCAACGTGGCCTCTGGGCTGACACCCTGGTTACCAGGTACATTTATACGTTTCCATCCAATCATGCCGCCATCCGGTTCTCGTAATAGGGCCGTTCACGATCATCCAGGATGGCGTACAGGGCAGTGAGGTTCTTCGGATCCGGATTCAGCCACGCATCCACCTTTTCCGGCTTGATTGGAATGATGCAGCGGTCATGCCCTGCCGCTGCTACTTCTGGCGGTGGTTCATCCGTGATGGCAGCAAAGGACAGCAGCTCAGGTTCGCCTGGAGCCGTCCAACGTGACCACAGGCACGCGACCAGCATGTTTTGCAAGGGCCGGGGTTTGAACTCCAGAATCACGTTTTCAGGCTCAGAGCCTGGTCTGGCCAGGGCGACGTGCTCATAGAAAGCACTGACCACCATGAGTCCGTGGGTGTAGCCGAACTGCTCTTTCCAGAAATCCTCCAGGTTGTCACGCCTGGCGTTGTAGGTGCCTGGGTACTTGGCGTCGTAGTTGGCAGGTTTACCCGCAGGTCGGCACTGGTAGCGCATGGGTTTGATGACCCGGCGTCCGCCCTCCCAGACCATCACCGGGGCATAGTAGCCAGGGTAGATGCGTGAGTCCTGGCCTACAAGTTCGGTGCGATTCAGGTCTGCCAGCTTGCCCCGCAGCCAGTCAATCTTGCTAGTGGCAATGCGTTGGCTCTCAGTGGCTGCTTTGGTGGGCTTGGCCTGCAGCACCCGTTCAGCGTCTGCTAGCCGCTTGCGCTGCTTGAACAGTTCCTGCTCCAGCTTGGTGGCCTGTTGGGTACGGTACTGCGCCAGGGTGGCTTTGATGGTGGCTTCTTGGATGCTGCCAGCACCCTGAAAGGAAATTTCTACGGCCTTGGGAATCTTGATACGGTCATCCTGACACCGAAACCCATACAGACGTGCAAAGGCTTCAATGTCAATGTCAGCACCATTGATCGCAACATACTCGTCGTACATTTCTATGAGTTGGGCGGAGTAGCACATGCGCCTGGGTAGTCAGGAACCCTTCAAAAAGCGCTGGAGCCCAGCCAGTGAGTCAGAGTAGGTCTCAACGCCACCAAAATTTGCACCATTGTGGTAGGGGAAATCGTAGAAAGTGCCAAGCTTGTCCACCCGATCTGGCCAGTCCAGGATGAATTTACAAACAACAAACCCAGGTTTCAGATTGAGCGTTGCTTTTTGCAGTGCCGCATAAGTGGCAGCATCCCAAATATCAGCAAGCCGACACCATTCCTTCCACGGCTTCAAATCCTCCAAGCTGGGCTTGGACTCAGACAGGTCGTTGTACATCAGTCCTGTGATTTGGCTTGCCCGAAATGCAGTGCGCGGATCAACGCCATGTGACTCCAATACTTGCCGAGCAGCAGTCACGCCCAAGGCCAAATCTTGAGGACCGGCACCATCGACTTCCAGTAAAAGTTGGAAGTTGTCAGGAATTTCTCCAAACATCTCGTCGTGATCTAAGGTCATTTCCATCGCCTCCGATTCGTGCATCTGTAAAACATTGTGGCGCGGATCGCCAATTATGGTGATCACCTTGATGTAGTTGCTGACATTTTCAGCTGGCCAGCGGATCACACTGGTCAATTTTGGATCGGCGCTCTCGATTTCAGACTGTCATTTTTTGGTCACCGACACCACGCGTAGTAGCACATGAGATTGGCGTTCAGTGAAGATGGTGTTTCTTGCTGCCCTTGCCGATTATGGGTTTTTCCAGCATGTTTTTGGCGTTGTCCAGCATGATGGCCAGGTCTTCGGGGTCAGGAATGTAGGCTACCAGGTCACGACGGATTTCATGCTGTGTCGCAGGGTGGGTGAGCAGCAAATCAACGAAGTCAGTCAACGAAGGTTGGTCCAAATCACGCACGTCGTCGAGTGCTTGAAGCAACTTGGTGCGCTCTGTGGCGAGCACGGGAATCGGCTCCAGCCAGGCTCTCATTCGATCTTTGTACTGGAACAAAGTCATTGGCGACTTGGTGACATCGGAGCCCAGTGGGCTGCAGACCCAGTAATTGTCGAAGTCAAGACGCAGAAACTGACCTGGCAACTTCTGGGTTTTCTGCGGGTCGTCAATGCCTTGCAAGGTGACATCGCCATTGGGCCTCACCGCCGCGACAAAAGAAATGTAGCCAAGTGCATAGGCTTCCAATTCGTCCCAGGTCATCAGGTGCGCGGTGATGTCCTCAATCAGCGACAGGGCACGGGCTCGTGTCTTCAGGTCGGTTTCGCAGGGCATGCTAAGTGTTGATAAAGGGACTTAGGGCGGTCACACCTATTGGCGCAATTGCAAATTATGCGCAAACTTGGACGGTGTGCAACCTCAGCGAAACAACCGGTTAAGCAAACTCCCAACCGTGCGCCTGCAATCTTCAACCGCTAAAAGAAAAACCCGGCACGGGGCCGGGCAGAATCTCAAGAATGGGACGTACCCAGGGAGGAAACCAGCGATGACTTGCGTCGCATTTCCGAAGCATTTGCGTACCCGAGGTCTGCGTACACATTGCGCTACCTTGATCAATACCGATGGTCACGGGTGAATTCCTCGTGGATTGCAGACGCTAACTCGATGTGCGAAAACCTCAACCACTACCATTCCGCACCCCATAAAGCTTGAGATCACCGCCTTCGCAGCCAGCATGGACAATTGGTTCTTTTCTCATTGGAGCATCCCTTTCATATCCAATTTGCTGCTACTGGCAGTTGGTTTCAGGATTATTTTGGCTCAATCCGACTCCTGCCAAGTGCTTCGTATCCGGGTGCCAGCACAGCATTGATAACGCCATATAAGACCAGTGGGCCCTTGAGCCACAACTGGTACCGGGTTGGATCGAGGCTGTGACCTACTTACAACAGGGGTTGATTGATTGACCTTATCAAAGGAATCAGTGCCTGCCCGTTGCATTTCCAAGCGCGCTCCCACGGGTCCACGTCAAAAAGTTTAGCGCTGTGTGATTTAACTAGCTTCTGCCACTCAACATGACTCGTAAAGGGCGAGCTAATGTCTTGCATCTCATTGGCATTTAAGAAGCCGAGGTACACCAGTACCACCGGCATGCCCAGTTCGGTCAACTTCCATGCCCATGCAAAGCGGTTCGCCATTTGGTAATGCGTGTCGCGGGAAATGTGGCAAGGTGCCCCAGTCGCCAGCGACAACCCGGCTGCTGCGTCGGCAATGGCCGTGCCAATGGATCCGTGGCTCGCTCTGCGATTTTCCGATGCGTTTGCAGCCAGCAGCCGTCCGGATTCTTCTTTACGCAATTCTTGGGCGTGGGCCTTGGCCTCAACCAGCAGCAGTCCAGGCACGCCACCGACCTTGCAGGTGCTGGCAATATCAAAGTTGGGGGTTCTGGCAGTTTGTCGGTCTGGTGGCAGCCACCAGGCACCCAGCATGGCACGGGCGTCTGGACTCAGTAAACGCGGTGCTTTGTTCAATTCCGCTTCTTGAACATCTGCAAACCCGACGGGCATCCATTGATCATTTGGCGAAACACTGGCAAACGGTGCCGCCAATGCTGTCAGCGCTGCCGCCACCTCTTCAGGCGTGCCATGCGTCAGCAGGTGGCATCGTGGCTTGCTGCCCCGACGCTCTTTGGGGCTCAGTTGTTGAATTAGTTCGAGCATGGCTTACCTCATTTGGCTGTTGTGATATGCATCGTCACGTGATGCCAGTCGCTGGCAATCTTTGTGAACGTCTCAATCAATCTGGCGAGTTCCCCGACAAGCTGGGTAGCCACTGCAGCCCCAGAACGCGTTACCAGCGGAAGCACCTTTTTTGGCGACACGCCTTACCATTGATTTGGCGCATACCGGACAAACTGGCACTGCATATGTCGCTTGAGTGATGGACTGGGTATGGATGGCATTTGCCGCAGGTGGGTTGTTCGCTCGTTTGATGATCTTGGTTAGCTCAGAACCGTCTACGAGTTTGATGTTCCGACCATCTGCAAACGCTTTGGCATCATCTGTGAATCGCCCTGAAGTGACGACGAAACCACCAGTGGCACCCTGAGCTGCCATGACACCATACAGCTCCCGCACAACCGTGACACCGACCGTGAAGGCCTTCCATTGTTTGCACTGAACGAGAAACTTCTCGCCACCTTTGCGTAGGGTCAGGTCAACTCCACCGTCGGCTCCACCACCGCCGGTCTCAGCCACCGTGAACCCTTGATGACGGAAGTTTTCACCCACGAGCAATTCAAAATCTTGCCAGCTGATGCCATGAAGCGCGTCAGCCGCCGTGCTGGTAGCAATGCCAGTGACAAGCCCTTTGCGCTTTTGGCGTCGGTACGCTGAAATTGCCGCGCCGAGAAGGCACAACACAGGGGCAATGTACTGGCCGATCTGCGCTAATGTTTTCCACAGGGTATGGGTCACCATGGCCGCTGCCTGACCGGGGGCGAGTGTGGCGACTGCGTCCCTTGAGGCAACCTGATGGAGCCACAGGTATGTCGTGACGGCCAATAAGATCCCCACCCACCATGGAAGCAGTGCGACCAAGTCCACAAAGTCTTCTGCCGGGCTGCTCTTTGCCTTACGTGCCATCTTTTTTTCCCTGACCTGATTATTCTTAGAAAATCACACCGCTGATCAGCGGTTATCAAGTCGTCGACAACCGGATCAGTGGGTCCGTGAAGCATAGCTTGAATTTTGGCTGCCATTGTTGGCGGCGAGAGCAGCTCAGGCAGTATCCCGGTCTTCAGTTAACAGCATCTCGCACTACGGGTTGAGCAACAACCGACTGCAGATGCTCAGCCGGATACTGCCGCATGAAATCCATGCTCCCCTCCGGCGTCGCACGCAACCAGGCCACATAGCTGTCTTGGGGCAGTATCACCACCATCCGCTTCTCATCGGTTGGCTTATGAAAATTCTCCATCACCGCATGTCCATCGGCATTGATGGTCAGCATGGTGAAGCTGTGCAACTATCCGGTAGGTGACTTCCAACTGGCCCACAGCCCGGCAATACCCAGTGGTTCGCCATCGGCACTTGAAATGCCGGTGGCAATCGCCTTGCCGCTACGCCAGTCCGGTTCAAAGAAGGTCTCAGCCGGAATGATGCAATGCTGCCCACGTTTCCAGGCATCCCTGAAACTTGGCTTGGAGGCCACGGTCTCACTTCGGGCATTGAACGTCTGCCGCCCAATCTTGGTGTCGGTTGCCCAATGGGGAATCAAGCCAAACAGCCCAGTGAGTGCTTCCCGCTTGGGAACCGCCTCATCGCCCACATCGGCCTGTGGGTGACTTCGGATGAAAGTGGCGGCATACCCTGGCCACACATCCCACTTGCCCAGGTCTTCAGGCGGCTCCACTCCAAAATGACGCCGGTAGCGTTCTCTCTCCTTGATACCCTGGTAATGGCTACACATTCAATCGATCCTACAGAAGTTGTGCCAAACAGGCAGGAGACTAATATACTGTATGGATGACCAGTATTGCTCCCAGTGTATCCAGCACCACCCCCACACTGATTGCAGACGTTCCACTTTTGGCCTTGCTGCTGCGTAACAGGGTCTGTGCCGGCTTTCCCTCACCCGCCGAAGACCTGGGTGCCCAGCGCATCGATCTCACCAAGATGCTGATCACCCATGCCCAAGCCACCTACTTCCTGCGTGCCAGCGGCCAATCCATGGTCGAAGCTGGCATCTTTGACAACGATATTTTGGTGGTGGATAAGGCCATCAAACCCAGGCATAACCACATCGTGGTGGCGGTGGTCGATGGTGATTTCACCGTCAAGAAGTTCTACCAGCGCCAGGGACAAACCAAGCTCAAGTCAGCCAACCCCACCTATCCTGACATAGTTCCCAAAGACGGTCAGACCCTCGAAGTCTGGGGGGTGGTCACCAGTTGCATCAAACAGTTTGTAGTGTGAGGTACTTTCATGTACGCCCTGGTCGATGGCAACAATTTCTATGTGAGCTGTGAACGAGTGTTTCGGCCCAGCCTGAACGGTAGGCCCGTGGTGGTGCTGTCCAACAATGACGGCTGTGCCATTGCCCGCAGCAACGAAGCCAAAGCCCTGGGCATCAAGATGGGTGCACCCTGGTTTCAGATCAGACACCTGGCAGAAAGTGAGGGTCTGGTAGCCCTGTCCGCAAACTTCGCCCTGTACGGTGACCTGAGTGACCGCATGATGAGCCTGGCAGCGGGTTTGGGTCCAACCCAGGAGATTTACTCGATTGACGAGTCCTTCATTGACTTGACAGGAGTACGTGGCAATCTGGTGGAGCGCAGCCACAAGATCAGGGATCGCATCCTGCAGTGGGTCGGGATTCCGTGCGGTATTGGCATCGGTGCCACCAAGACTTTAGCCAAACTGGCGAACCACATTGCCAAGACGGCAGAACGCAAACCGGGCAGCTACCCAGACCAATTGGCCCGTGTTTGTGACCTGAGCATCTTGACCCCAGAAGAACGCCAAGAAGTGTTCACTGCCACCGCGGTCAATGAAGTCTGGGGCGTCGGACCCAGAATCACCAAACAGCTCAATGCAGCTGGCATCCAAACCGTTCAAGACTTAGTGCGATTGGACCCGGTGATGGTCAAAGGCCGCTGGTCGGTGGTGCTGGAACGCACTGTGCGTGAATTGCAAGGCATGCCCTGCATAGACCTGGACCACACGCCCGCACCGAAACAAGAGATTGCCTGCACCCGCTCCTTTGGCCGTCCGGTGCTGGAACTGGCTGACCTGAGTGAAGCCGTCACCGAGTTTGCCAGCCGGGCGGCAGTCAAGCTCAGAAAACAAGGCAGTTTGGCGGGTCAAATCATGGTGTTCATACGCACCAGTCCGTTTCGCAAGGATCAACAGTACAGCCGATCTACCGTGGTGCCGCTCAGACGACCGAGTTCGGACACGGGTGTCTTGATCACATCAGCACTGGCAGGATTGCAGTCCATCTACCGATCCGGCTTCAACTACGCGAAGGCTGGGGTCATGCTGCTGGACCTGCAACCCGATGCCCATCAACAGGGTGAACTGGCCTTGGAAGATGACTCAGCCCAGGACCGCAGCCGATTGATGACGGCACTGGACAGCTTGAACCACCGTTATGGCCGTGGCACCGTCTTGATGGCAAGTAGCGGACTGGCGGGCGAAAGACGCACCTGGGCCATGCGCCAAGAGCGCCGGACACCTGGGTACACCACTTGCTGGGCAGACATGCCGGTGGCCAGGGCCTGAACCGAACCTGAGCCATGACACCCCAGTTCCCAATGCTCAGACGGGTGCATGCCAAGCGCTTGCGAGAGATGTATCGCTCAGCAGGTTGGCCGTTTCAGGACATTGTGGAAGTTGAATTGCTAGCTGCAGGCTTGCTGGAACGGGTGGTGGCAGACACGGGCCATGAATGTGTTCGGGTGACCGATGTTGGGATTGCTTACCTGGCTGACACGGCCCAACTGAATCGCAATGCGCTGTCCAAGCACGAAGCCCTGGTTGAGCAAGTGGCCCGATGTATGCGGGGTGACGGTCGCATTGTCTGGCGGGACTTGAGCTTGAGAGCCTGGTTACCTCCCCAGGGTGACAACCCCGGGTGCTGGCGGATCACCCGACCGGATGTTTTCTCGATTCGCAATACCTCGGTGCAAGCTTACCTGGAACCCATCGTCCATGAAATCAAGGTTAGCCGAGCTGACTTGCTTGGGGACTTGAAGAAGATGGAAAAGCGCAGTGCTTACCTGGAGGTGGGTGGACAGTGCTGGTATGTGCTGGGTTGCGATGCCAAGGGTAAACCGATTGCCGAGGCTGAAGAGATTCCGTTCGAGTGTGGCGTCATGGTCAGTGCAGATGGGAAACTGAACGCAATCAGAGCGGCACCCAAACGACCTGCCAATGGCTTGCCGTTTGCCGTGTGGATGGCCTTGGCGAAGGCGGTGCCAGTGCAGGGGTTGAATTGGGCAAGAATCGGAATTTTGGAATCAGGCAAATTAGGGGCTGAGATGCAGCGTCTTACGAAGTCCACAAATTGAAGGGGTACACCCGGTCAGGGCCAGGTCGAGTCATTCTCGAAGGACAGCTTTACGGCTTAAGGTTTCGCTTTATTGCACGGAGAAATTTCAGCAATTGAACCTCCACTTAAGGCTGGACGACGCATCACCATTGAATCACATCAGGCCATATTTTTTCGGGGCTAGACTTGTGAAAAATGGGATGAGACTGATATGAAGAAACTAAGAGAGAAACAAAAGCGATTTCAGAGCTGGAAGAGTGCGTATGTAATGCGATTGCGAAAGGCATCAAAGCCTAAAAAGGCGATTAATCGACCACACCGACGTCGTGCTGGTTTTACCAACGAAACCTTGATCGCGCCTTCCCATTTCATCGTACTATCCCCAACGAGCTTTCAAAGTGGTTCTGATGTAAGCGAGTACTTCGCATTTTTAGCTACGCTGAGAGCGGTTCAATCGCGTAATTTAATCATTGACATGAGCGGTGTCCGTCGAATGATTGTTGACGCCACACTCTTGTTCAAGGCCGAGTTATCACGCTTGGTGCAGTTGCGGGGAATTCGAATTGATGCCATCGCGCCTACAAGCCACAGGACTCAGCAAGTACTTAAGCAAACGGGAATAGACAAGCTTTTGAATCTGAGC
>JAUKPT010005198.1:0-10592 GCA_032273505.1 Nanomia bijuga | reverse complement strand
TGGTAGTGTAGGAAGTGAGAGGGTGATAGGTGGGTAGTTAGATAAAAGGGAATGATATTAATAATAATGTTAATAATTATGGTGTTATATCGAAGTCCAGTGTCATCCCTCAAAAGGGTCCATGCAACAAAACCAGGTCGAATCCAGAGTAGCGTAATACTATATAGATAATATTGACAATAACAAAACAACATAATTCTTGCAACATTGATTTATCTACATCGTATTGGATTACTCATTACTCGCTAAAGCTGATTACTGATTACTTGCTGATTGATTTAACTGACTGTCAACATGGCACCCACTGATGCCTGGTTTTGGATCATACTGGTGACCAATGAAGTTCGACTTGAAGCGATCTGAAACCCGATTGGCAGGCCCTCAGCCAGGCCATATCGCTTTGGCCTTCCACGATGTTCTTGCTGAGGCTCTACACTCTTCTTCACAGCCACGACGCTGGCCCCCGCCTCGATCGGCTTGGCCCCGGTCTGGCTGTTACTCCGCCACCGACCGCCACGACACATGTGTTCACCCCCACCGTTCAACCGTCAGTCTCCCGCTGATACATCAGCGTTGTCCGATATCCAATCCATGCTCGCCGATGAGAGCACTGGGAGCAGTCAAGCTCAATTCGATCATCAATATTGGTCCAAGAGTCAGAGGTTGCTGCAACTCAACGTCACCTGGCGGTAGGAGACTGCCCCTCCTACTCAAGATGCTGGTTTCTCTATAATTGCCCGTGCTGCTGTACCTGTCTTCCAAACTCGGGCTCCCGTTCACCAGCATCCTGTTGCTACTCATGCCCCCACTGCACAATATTCGACTGCTGTTACACATTCTGCCGCCCACAATCCTATCGCACAGCTTCCGGTACCGCAATGGTTATCAAGTTTTCCTACTCGTGCCTATGATGATTCAACTGATCCTGCTATGGACCCAATATTCAACGCCGCCCTGCTGCCTTCTTCCTGTCTCGCCATCACGACGATTCTTCGTACCGCGTACCCCCTCCCTGTTCCTTCCTCAGTTGTCTATGCCGCACGTTTGGATAAGTTTGTCGATTTAGTTTCCTTCTTGCCTCTCCAAGGTGTATCTACTGCTAGAGAGTACTCATTCGAGCTTGGCGCAGGCGCTGGTGACCTTTGCAATGCCCCATCGGTCAATGTGGTCTCTCGGTCCTCGTGTCCCGCAATAAGATACTACAAACAGTGGATCACTGCTTTTTTTTCCTGTGCCTCATTCGATGACGCGGTGGCTCTTGTTCGGGACGCCGACCCGTCGCCTTTCATGGCCAAACATGCATTCCGCCTCTTCTGGTTATTCCAACGGAATGGCCTCTTTTGTTTCCACTGGCAGGGACGTTACTATTTTGATTCCTGCCTGCCATTTGGCCTGCGTTCTTCGCCCTTTGTGTTCAACAATTTGACAACTTTTTACAGTGGTGCTGCACTTTCTTCCTAGCCATCTTCCTAGCCATCTACGATTACCAGTCCTTCCACTTGTGTCAGTCGGCCCTATCATCTATTATTGCCTTGTTTGACCATCTTGGAGTCCCGTTAGTTCCGGACAAGGTTGAGGGCCCTGCATCCACCTTCACCTTTCTGGGAATCGAGATTGACGCACCATCATGCCAGGTTCGTCTTCTTGTAGATAAATTGGTGGCTCTGACCTCCGCCCTATCTGACTGGCACGGTCGTGCTTGCTGCACAAAGCGTGAGTTGTTGTCCATGATTGGCCATCTGTCCTTCGCCGCCAAGGTCGTCAAGCTCTGTCGTCTATCCCTGCGCCGCCTTATCACCCTGTCTCGGACATGCACCACCACCTCAACCTCTCTTCCGAGGCCCGAGCTGACATCGACTGGTGGGTGGCGTTCTTACCATCTTGGAACATCCGGTTTTACATATCTCCGCCACCAGTCTCTAACGTCTACTTACACCTCTACACCGATGCTTCGTCTCTCGGCATTCGTGGCTGGTTTGGCACAAGATGGTTCTTGTTTCCCCTTTCCACGTTTTCCCGGTTGTCTTGCTTCTAGCCTAAGTCATTGCCGTTTTTTCGTGGTCTCATTTGCTTCACGACCGGGACATCGTGCTTAACATCGACAACTAGGCCATCCTTTCCATCTGGCGGAACGGGTCCCGGGAGCCCTCTATCATGCGCCTTACCCAGGCCCTTTTAATGAGGACAGCGTCGGCCAACACAAACATTCTAATCCATCACATTCCAGGTGTCCACAATACCGATGCTGACTATCTTTCTTGGTTACAGGTCTGCCGGTTCCTGTTGGACAACCAGGACGCCAATTGAGCTCCAACACCGTTCCCGACAGATCTGTGAGACATTTGACATCATCAGCATTGCAATGATTTGGGCTGCTTGTACCGCATCCTTTTTTGGTCTACTCCGTGCGACTGAGTTTGTGGCCCCAGCACCTGCTGCAGTCTCCCCAGACACCCGCCCGTTTAGTCATGTCTCCTTGCTGACTGACCCCCCGCGGGCCTGCCTGTCCCTCTAAAACAGACCAATTCGCTACTGGCGCCCTAATCTATCTTTTCCCTCAGACTCAACCACTCTGTCCTTTCTCGGCCCTTGCCACATACCTGTCAGTCCCTCCACGGTGCTCCAGCCCCCACTTCACCTTTGCAGACGGCACCTATTTGACCCTACAGTTGCTCGTCGCAGTGTTGCGCACCGTCTTTCCTAATCAACCATCTCTGAACAGGCATTCCTTCCGCATCGAAGGTGCCTCTGCACTAGCCGCAGCCGGTGTACCAGAATACCAGATCCAGATCATCGGACGTTGGTCTAGCGACTCCTTTCTCCGATACGTCCGCCTTCAGGATTCTCTCTGCACTAGTCAATTACGCATGCACCATGCCACCCCCACTGAGCCCCGGTAGCCAGCGATGCGTCCGGCTTATTTGGCGATATGCATTGGATGTTTCAGCTCATAGTCAAGTTATGTGTGCATATGCTGCAGAGTCAGCATATCTCTGAAACTGTGAATGAGTAGGAATAACTCACTTACAACTCACTTGCAACTCACTTGCAACTCACTTACAACTCACTTACTACTCACTTACTACTCACTTGCAACTCTACCACAACACCAGCAATCAAGGTATCACTCATTTTTATTTTATTCTTATTGATCATCATGTTTGACGGGCTGCCGATCTAAGGATCTCTTCAACTAATAAAATCAACTGCTTTCAACTGATAAAATCAACCACTTTCAACTGGTAAAATCAGCTACTTTCAACTGGTAAAATCAACTACATTCGAACATTCAATACATCGTAGAATAATTAGTTCATACTGAAAATAGGACATTTGGCTAGTTGAATAATTGGACATTTGGACTCATTTACACTATCTATTCTATTCTATTCTGTTTTATTTTGTTTTATCATCTCATTATGTAAAATGGGGAGAGCCATGGGGGTCTATAATTTTCAATTTATTAAAATTCTATAGATTATTCTAATTAGTGTTATAATTCTCTTGTATCTTTTACTTATCAACTTTTAGTCTGTTTTAAGTGTGTTAAAATGAGGAAAATGAGAAAATACTAAAAAAGCGGATTCTTGGCAGTGGTATAATATGAGAATATAACAAACCGTATTGCTGGGGGATGAGGGTTCCGTAGGAAGGGGGATACGGAGAAGAGGGGCTGGTTTAGGAAGGGGGGCTGACACCCCTCTGCCCACTATGTTCTTGGTGACTTCTATGTCTGCTATTTTATACACATTTTGTCTACCAGGTATCTGATCTAAGGCATGCTTATGCTTATCTTTTACAGAACTATCTTCTGCCTTAATTATAACTAAACCTCTTTTTCTGTCCTCATTCATGATATTTTTTCCATCGCCTGATTGACATAAGATTCAAGGCTGTAGAAAAAGCCAATTTTGGTAGCTATACTTTTAAGAATTCTGCTTAAATTATTGAATTCCTTGACAGTTTAAGTCAAATTAATTGATATTCTATGCTCTATGAGCTTGTCTACGTATGTTTTTCGATTGAAAAATCACACCAAACCTAGGTTCTCGAAAATGTGCTCTTTGTAAGGTTACAATTTCTGTGAGCCTGATAGTTTTTAGAAACCGCCTTCATCATAATCAGAAGTGTAGTCCTGGTTACGAACCGTGTTTTACACGTTATTTGATGTGATGCATTAGCATTAATTGGATGAAGTTTGATAGTAATCATTAAACTCCATTAAAATCCAGAAAACAAACCGAGATTTACATTAGATTTTTTTTTGTTTAATACTTTTACTTTCTTTCCTTTTAAATTTTAAAACATTTCTGTTGGTTTCTCCTGGTGGCATCAAATAAAAATCTTTGGCTTTTATCTCTATTTACTTACTTTTGATTTCTTGTCAAGGCTGTTGGACGCCTTTAAACTTTCACTAAACAATTAAAATTTAGCTTTCACATACACAAAAAGAGAAGTAAAAAAGATATAAAATATACTGTCCACTCCCATTTTCATTATATTCTATATATGTACAACATTAACCATATTTTCTATAGTAGTCACCCGTATAATCCATCTTCAAAAACTTATTTATTCTGTTATCAATTCATTGATTTATCAGAGTTTATTGTCCTTTTCCATGTTTCGTCACTCCCAAGAAAGATTGGGTTGTCCTGAAAGAAATGAATGGAATTTTTCACGTAAATGTCCAAACTGGTTTGAAGCTGGACATCAGTTTTAGCCATTAGACTACGTTTTTTTAGTGCTTCTTCGAGTCTCTTTTTATCAAAACCTATATCTACTCTTTTAGGCGTTAGCGTTAACTCAAATTACTTTTCTACATTTTAAAGAGAAATCATGTAGATGTCCAGTCATTTTTGGCTAAAAAATTGAATTTTGGAAAATAAATCATATAGAATTAGAAAATGCGCTTTAAATGTTTCTCTTTCAGATATTTTAATCACTAAATTTTAAGTCATTAAACCAGATAGCTTGTGCCTGTTGATAATCTGCTAGATTTGGTTATTTACTTTCCTGTTTATTATCATATTTATTTTTGTTTTTTGGCTGGTTTAGTCTTCAAATATCTTTCAACTCTGTCCGAAATGAATCAGAGTAACCGTGACCATTTCTTCGTGGTAGTATTCCTTACCTTAAAATTTAGTCCTACTCCTTAATATACCTTCATATACTCTCCCTAGTAAAATGACTTCTCCGAATTATAAGCTCGTGGTCTTGCCAGTGTAATTTTTTAATAGAAACTATTAAATATGGACATTCGTTTTGAGTTTCCGTCCATTACTTCTAGCATAATTCACACCCTTCACAAAAAAAAAAGAAAAAAAGAAATGAGAAAAGTGTATTAAAGATGTACAATTTTTTAAAGTGTGATAAAAAGATAACGAGCTCGAGGATTAATATGTTCTTTGTAACTTGGTGATAAAGATTGCTTTTTCTATTTTTCTTTCTTTCGTCCAGTAAAAGAAATTATGATATTTAGTTTCTAAGAAGGGTAATCCAAAAGTGGTCTGATCATCAGTCTGAAATTAAGATCGCGATTCACTGAACTGGTTGAATAAGTAATTGAGATTATTATCTGACTAATGATAATATCAATTATTGACAGTCTTAATGTCACTTTGCTGACAGTTTATATTGAAGTCGAATGATTTGAAAGTTTTAATTCAGGATTCTTAAAGTTGTGTTTACACTTTCCGCGCTGACATATTCATAATCAGGCATTGAACTTCTCTCAAATATCAATATGTTTTTTGTATGATTCGATAGGTATATTACAAAAAGCGATTTTAGGTTTGATTTGAATGGGGTAGTTCTGACAATTCTTACGTGATTCTTTTATAAGTTGCTAGTTAGAATCTAAAAGACTTTTTGACTTTTCGAAGAGAATTTGTTTTTACAGTCTGTTTCAAAATAGCTGTCATGTATTAGTTTTTTGTGATTTACTTTTAAGTTTTGAATATTATTTCAAAATGTTCTCGGTTTTTGAAAGGCATAATGAATAATAAGGTCTGAGTGATTTTTGAAAAAATTCATAAGCTTACCTTTATTGCGGAAATCGAAGAAAAAGCGGAAGTTTTTATTCTCGTTCAAATGAATTTCAAGTTGGAGAAAATGACCCTTGGGAAAGATGAGCAAATTCTAATTTTTAGCCGTTCTTTCGGGTTAGTAACAAAAATAGCAGTAGACAGCTATTTATACGGACTTTGGAATGTTTTAAGTTTTGCGCTTACTTCACCTCACCTCACCTGTTACCCTCACCCTCTCATCATCCGCATCCCCAGCTTATTACAAAACAAACCCCAAGCCAAACCCGACCTCCTATTTTAGAATTATATTATCCTTGCTATTCCCAATATTGTATAATTTGTGTAAAGAGCTTTACATCAACTTGGTAATTGACGTAGCTTATATCAACTTAATTTGAATGAGATTTGTACGTGGTTTGAATTCTTAATCAATATATTGTATTACTCCTTTATAATTGATAATTTAATTTGATAATTTACTTAAAGATTCAATCTTCTTGGCAAATCTGATGAATCTCATCAAATATTAATTGCGTCATGTTATTTTATTAATCTAGTCGTTGAGTAGATGAATACCCTGGAGTTCAAAAATAGAATGGGGCCTAATGATGAGGTTGTGTAAGGGTCTGTGTCACATGATAATGATGAGGTTGTGTAAGGATCTGTGTCACATGATAAGCAACCTTTTCAAAGTCATCACGAAACTCCTGTAATTTGTTTAACTGTATCTTTATTTTTTATTCCTATTATTATTTTATTTTGTATGTATGTTTAAGCTGAAATGGATTAAAAGATAGTAAAAAGAGTCAATCATCACAGCACAACAGTGAATGGGAAAAATGGTTGTGGAAATTTTATGAAAAATACATTTATAGCAAAAAGGATTTAAGATTGGTCCCAAAAACAAAATTGACTGTCGAGCAAATATTTAAAATGCTGCCTCGATACTATTAATTTTGTTGTACCCTTATTATGTGTTCATTGTTAAGGAATTTGAGGTAGCATTCCTATCAAATCAATATTATCCTTTTATCCCTTTTTCTTTCTTTTTACTTAAATTTTGGCTCATGTTGAATTTATTTTTTATTTTTTAGGAATTTGTTAATGAGATTACTTTGATTGGCTAATCAATGAATCAGATTACTAGATTTAAATGATATCGATTTTTAGGTCTATTTGTGAAGCAATTTAAGAAGGGAAATTGATCTTTTAGTTACATGTTTGTGTCGTCAATTGTTTTATAAGTTTAGATTGCTTAATCTTCAAAACACGCTGCAACATGCCAAATATTTTTATATCGTGTCTAAGCTCCTATTAACTAATAGTCAGAAACAGAAAATTTTAAATTAATCGAAACCATAACTAAGGAGACTCGAAAGCGCTGAACCGTATTATGCCATTCAAGGTTCTAGATTTCATTCCTTTACATTATCATCCCTATCGGATGATATCAAAAAACAGGTTTCAGTGTTCACTTTGTATGAGATGTTTTAGACATATTTCGAATGGTTGATGCTTTGATTTAGTTCTTTGACATTTTCACTCATTCTTTTTACTTCATCTTCATTTCGCCTGCGTGATTTCCTTTTTTCCTCGACATTTCGTAACCGCTTTCCATCCTTTCAATCCAAAAAAGATCCAAAAAAATCTTTGTCATATAAGCCCTTGATTAGCAAGAGAAACAGGCAAGCTGCATTTGCAAACGGATCAGCAAGGATTGATATACTAACAAACAGTTCGACAGCCAAAGGAACAGGTAGAATGTTTTTTAAATTTGCATGTCTAGAGATGAATCTGCGAGGAAAGGTTAATCAAACGTATTCATGTCGACATAGTCTGGAAACAAGCCAGATGTCCGAGATTAAATTAATAAGAGAGAGAAAGACACTTGGACGTGCAGACATACGCGTGGAGACAGAGAGACGTAAGGATGTTTTTAATGTAATTATATGGAAGATCGAAAGAACAGTTACAATAAAACAGTTAGGGGATTATCGAATAGACACATTTTTTGGACTGAAACAGGATGAATGCTGGAGAAAAGTAATCGGGTCGATCGACTCTAGTAGAAACTCACTTACAAGTTCTTTTAACAGCAATCAGCTGACTTAGCAGTTACGTGAAGGAGAATACTGATTATAGAAGCTCTTGCCAAAGATTCTTTCGACTGTGGACCGCGGTCGATAAAGGGATATATAACCGTATACAGGATAGATAACTGACATAATCTGGAACCATTTCTAATTGAAAAATGAGAAACAGAGAGTGTTTTAGGGGAGAAAAGAGCAGGTCCAATGCAAGGCAAAACAAGAAGAAGAATAGAGAGAATAGGAGATGAAGGAAAGGGAGGGGAAAATTCATGATTTTTTCTATCACGTGGCCATATTTTCAGAATAAGGAATGCTTAATGAATGAAAATAATATCTTTCGACCAGTCAAAAGAGAATATTAAGTTGTATGTTTATGATGTCAGTAGAAATAAAAAAACAGCGTTTCAAGTAAAGAACTGATTGTATGTTGAACATCAATTTGGCCCGACAACATCTTTTGCATTTATCACTATTCCAAAATCTGACATGCTATTTCTGTATTGTAGTACGGGAAGCCGTCCGAGGATGACATCACTGTTAATCGATTTCAGCTCTCTCCCTCTCTATGTTGTTCTGTAGTTGTTTTAGATGATATTTTTTATGATCCAAGTCCGAGGTATTCCAGTCGAGTAGTTTGTTGATGTCGGAATATGCTTCTTGTTCTACAACTCGTGTCAAGTTTTATTTTTGTTTTTGATTAGGTTCAGTAGATGGTCTGGTTGATTTAGTTGACAACAAGTTCTTTTTATTGGAGCTTCAATCACGTCAATATACCCTAAAACGGTTATGCAGGTTTGTATTTTGTTTTGTTTGGGCTTCTTGCCTACAATGACCTTAAGTTTCTTGAGGAAAGAGAGGGTTTGATTATCTGAAATTTCACACACATTATCCTTTACTCGTCACGTTATGATTGATTTAGTGGTAAGTTAGTTAGTTCGAAAGGGGAAGGCAGTCACCTTCAAAATAAGCGTAAGGGATTTGAGATCTTCATCTTATTCTCAGGAATCTTTATTCGATTCGTATATAATGTTTGTATAAATATACGATATTACTGAACATTTACTTACCCCTTAGAATGGTTTAATTGGTTCGAGCTACTAGAAAACGCTGTCCCTCTCATATTATAACCAATCAAAAAATTTGCCTCTTTCATTTTAGTGGTGGGATACCCGTACGGGCGATCAGCATTCCATCAAGAAGATATCTGGTCCTCATATTTGTGGTGAAGGAATTGATATCGAGAAGAATACACAACAGGTGGTAGCCGCTTCATGGAGGAAGATGAAAAATTTGGAGGTTTTTGATTTTGGCACGGGGAAATCAATCAAAGAGATACCGGCTTACAATAATACATCGATGGTAAGAATCTATTTTGAAAGACGGAATTTTTTACGACAGTTCTTCAAGTTTTAGATAGTTTCAAAGTTATCATCAATATGCATTTAGGCTTTTCTTTTTCATTGCTGAGCTAAATTGAAACTAAACTAAATTGAAACTAAATTAAATTGAAAGCTTAAGGGCCTTATAAATAAGAGAAGGCCATGGGTATAAGGGGTCCAAGGTCAAAAGCGAGGTTTTCAAAATTCCATTCTGTTCTCATTTTATGGACGATGTTGAAAATCCTATAGGAATCCCTATACGTTAAAAAATTACCCAATTTTCATATATAAAACGATCATTTTGAAGAGATTGGGTGGTAATAAAATAGTGGTCTCCTCTCGTTAGCGTTCTCGTAACGCTTTTGGAGACCCCTTCTTTTTTTGCAAATCTTATCTAATTCTTAAGGATAGGATAGGATAGGATAATTTACTTTGCAGAAAAAAAGATCCTGCAGGGACAAAGCATTTAGCCAGAGGCTATCACAGTGTGCTATGCCCCTATATGCTATCTTATTTATTATCTACTATTTGTATATTTTTGTGAAAGAGAAAAGATTGATTGATTGTTTTTCACATAGGTCTAGAAATAGGGTGATACAAAAAGTATATCTAGCGATTTTTAATTTTTTGATTTTTGGTGATTTAGCTCAAAGTTGGACCTTTGCGGGCCTCAAAATGTTATTTTTAAATTGCCATATAAACTTACCGCATCATTCTAATTCTAGGCCTGGTGTGAAAATCACTATTTTATGGCCACCTAATCTTATCAAAATGGTCGTTTTATGTGAAAATTGGGTAATTTTTTAGAGTATAGGGATTTCTATAGGATTGTCAAACAAGACATCGGCCATAATATGAGAACGGATTGGAATCTAGAGGCAAATGAGCCCATTTTGAAAACCTGAGACATATAACATCTAATCGTATACTTACCAATGCAGTTATTTTGTAATTGCCCGCTGTTTTGTAACTACCCGCCCTGTTCGAGACTCGAGCTGAAACGTCAGTTATCTATTACGGAGAAGTATTCAAATCAAAGAGGGCAAAGGTCGAGAAAGATGCACGCTTAGATATTTCGGCAAGAGGTTTTTGGA
>JAUKPT010005197.1:0-10592 GCA_032273505.1 Nanomia bijuga | reverse complement strand
CATGCGTTTTCAGTGTTTCAATTTTCAGCTTGAGGTAAATATCACTTTTGAAGACACTCATAAATTCGGCCAGATCCTCCACTGGGGGTGTCTGGTTCTATAGAGAATTCAGCTGGTTCTATTAGACCATCAGTTCTCGTCATATCGATATTGGCCATTTTAGCCATTTTTAGCCATTTTTAGCCTACTTTTCCAGGCACTTCATGGCAATTTTTGTCGTATATAACTTTTTGATTTAAAGCCAAAAAAAGTACAATTGGGTAAGAGAAACTTGAAACTAACTCTAGTAGACCAAATGTTTCAAAAGACTGAATTGAGCCATTTTGCCTCTTTTTGACAGAAAATGTCAATTTTAGCCATTTCTGAGAAGTAAAATTTGTATCGAACACGAATATAAATATGGGTTTCCCGACTGGAATGAACGTTTAACCGTTTTTCTGATTTTTTGAGGGGTAAAGTTTGTATCAAACACGAATAGAAATTTGGACCAGCGGTTCTCGTGATAAGGTATGGACATTTTAGTCATTTTTTGCAACAAATTAGCCATTTCTCCACATATCCCCCACGAATTTTTTGCCGTTTTTCTTGGCGTTGTTAACTAGACCATGTGTAACAATTTCTTAAAAAATTGAATTGTTACAAATGACTTCAAGGTTCAGACAAATTTCAGGTGGACTATTATTAAACTTAGATCGCACGGTATATAGTATTGATAGGTGTGATACTTAACCACTCGGCCATTCATCCACACTCGGCTTGGGCTATAGACGAGGGAAAAATAACTCTCGGTAGACAAAGCTAGCGGGTAGTTCACATGTAAATCAGACTTAAGTCAGATCCCCGATAAGCGCGCAATGAGCTTCTGCAAGAAGAATATAATAAACAACTATAAACGCGGATAGGCACTCAATAGCTTCAGTATCAGACTATTAATTAACAGCCTTTTAGTTTATTTAGATTAACAATTTGTTTATATAATGTTTGGAAATCTATTTGCAAACTTTATTCTTTTTTAATTTCGATATGTTTTGTTTACTTAGGAACTGTTTGAAACATTTCACTTCCGATGTCTGTTCCCTCGATCCAAAGCAACAACAAAAACAACAACAAGAGAGGTATTACACAAACAAACACGACAGTGAAATGTAAACAAAGTTAATGAGGAAATAAAAGGGGAGATTGTTGAGTCTGGACTGAAGAACTTTTAAGCTGACATCTTGTTAAACCCAGAGTTGAAAGTCTTTAGCTTACCGTAACACCTCAATTGTGTGCTGTTATTGCGTTGGATGTTTTTCTTTTTCTGAACATTTAGATATTGGTCTGTCTTTTTTCGATGAAAAATCTAGATCTGACAAAATTTTATGTTAAACAGTGAACTGTAAACGAAGATAATGGGTACACATGGGGGGGGGGGATTTTTTTATTATTTGCTTCACAATTGATTTAGAATAAATATTTGAAGAAAGTGACATTTTTGGCTTAGTTTAGAACGCAGTCATTTGATTGCTGAGGATCTGAGGTAAGTGTTTCCATCACCGCCAGGGGTATAGGAGTATAGCATTTACAGCTTTTTGTGAATTCAGTCTTTCAGAAGCTTTGGAAATTAGATTTTTGGCATCCAAATATGCATGATAAATTACACATTTCTTAAATCTTGACTACCCATTCCATTTAGTCCGCTTAGCCAGAAGATTGAGGTTCGAGATCTAATATAAGATTGAAATTCACTTAAAAGTATATATTTTTGAATTTCTTCAATTCTGTCGGAGTTTTGCAGAGCAACAGTTGAAACTGGACTTTCACCGGCATAAAGATTTATCAATGCTATTTTTGCGGTCTTGATTCAGAGCCTGTATCTACCTGTCTTCAAGTATACTATATGTTTTTCTTAACATATGTTAGAATTCTGTAAGGTCAAAAATATTTTCAGGTCATAAGAAGAAGGTTCTGACCGAAGAATATATATGTGAGAAAATATAGTACATGATCCCATATAATGTTCCTCTTTTATTCCATTCAGGACCTTCACGGTGTGTTTAGCTTTAGGAGAAACAAATCATCAATAGTTGAAGAAGAGCACAAAAGAAAGCGATATCCGTTATTGGATAATGTGCAGATGGGACATTTTTTACCAAACAAAAAGCCTAAAATAATTTTCCTTTCCTGGTCAGTTTAAGACACGGCCTTATATGTACCGACCAGAATTTTACAACTCACGTTTTACTAATTTCCACAAACCCAAACCTTTTGATTATAATATAAAATCAAGATCAAACTGGTTTTTAATCTGAATGACTTGTTTTTGTTGGTTTTACTAACTCATTTAGTTTTAATTGTTTATAGCTCCACTTTTGTTAAAATGTAGAAGATTTAGCCCCCCCCCCCCTATTTAATATTAAGTGACTTGTGGTTACGTGTCTAAAGTATCAAGTTTAGGGCCTTATTTCCAAACCCCGTATTCTAGAAATCTGTCGGTGACATATTAGATTTTTTCTTAAACTGACCAAGGTCAATCCCTTTAAAAAACCCTTGGTCTTTTTTAATTTTCAGAATTTGTATCTGTTAGGTTCAGTGGCGGATTCAAGGATTGCGTGGCCTAGGCTAAAAAGTAGAGCGCGGAGCACCTCATGATTCTTAGTGAATTAAACTCTATTTCTATAGACCTAAAAATCATTTTTAAGTTGGTCACATTACACTGATAGTAATATTGGTACAAAGGTACAAAAACTAATGCGCCATTTAGCCGAATGATATATCAAAAACAAAAAAGAATGTTCTTTGCGCGGGGCCTAACATTTCGACTTGAAGCGCGTGGCCTAGGCTATAGCCTGTTTAGCCTATTGGTAAATCCGGCACTGGTTAGGTTCAACATAAAACACAATTCATAACAAAAAATAAGCTCTAATTCGTACAATAGGTACGACTTTATCTAAAATTTAGCTGTAGCTACTAGGAATCATAATGTGATATTTGATAATATTGATTTTTGATATCTCAATTCATCTTAAACAACATCTCTGATCAAACAAAAAATATAACTTACTTTTTTATTTGTTTTCAAGGTCAGACTTTCATTCCTTTAAACATTATACCGAACGATGTATTAGAAAATTATTGAACCAAAACGGTTTACCTTTGATTCATAGATTGCGAGTTCAAAACCTTCTACAAAAATGACTTTTAGATCTTCGGAAACAGGAAATATTAAATTAAATGAATACCTGATTGAGGAAGGAATACTGCACTTACATACTACTGCACTCATTCTGGAAAGACATACACGACCAACATTTCAACTATACACATCCAATCAAAGTTAAATTGACCAACCAAAGGAATATGCTGATATCAATTACTACCAAATTCTTAAGGAAATTGGATACTTCCAATCTTTGCTGAAACAAAAAAATGCTTTACCACCAATTTTCGAAGGAAAATGGATTTGCAATTGTTAGGAAAAAGAGCTATTTATTTTTCTCAGAACAACGTATTAAATCAAAGTTAAATTGACCAGCAAAAAGGATTAAGGATATCTATTACAAACTAAATCTTAAGAAGAGATTTTGACAAAAGTGAAGTATTCCACAAATTTGAACGGTTATTTTCTAAAGATAGCAGGTCATGGCAGTTCTTAGTTATGTTTGTAAGTTACATCAGAAAATATATTTGCATTTGCATTTGTCTCATCGAGTAGACAATACCAGTAGCTATAGAATTCCAGAATTCCAGTTGTCACGGAGTCGCATTGTTCAATCTGGATGTAACAAATGCAGCATAAGCAGATTCTCTTGTGTCTTTTTCTTTGATTGCTCGATAGATACTCCCAACAACTTAGAAATATTTTTCAAAATGAGATAGAGTACAGTCCCAACTAAGTATCTCGGTGGTCACTTTCATATCTGCCGGGGGAAAGACTTCAACTTTTACCGAGGTCGAGGATTATCAGATAATTTTGACCGGGGAAGAAAACGGGGACGGGGAAACTTAGAAACTTAGATTTATCCTCGGTGATACATTGTGCTTCCAAGGATTTCCTCGCTGGTGTTTCTTTTGGCCGAGGCGGTAGCCACCGAGGCACTTAGAGAGACGTCAGTATGGCATTGGGCTTTGCGAAAAGTGACTCCTTCTTTGTCAATATTTTGTTCGAGTATTGGTCAATCTCGCTAAATATCATTACAGCAGACTCATACTAATATGACTTTGAGATTCCTTTTATGGTTAAGGAACGAAACTGTCTCATCCCGGTGGCTACCTCAGTGAACTCTTAAAAAATTTCTCAAACCCCAGGTCAGATTTGGAAAAATAATCAATTTTCCCGGTCATTTTTATACTTGACTGTTGTCCCCGGTGACTATTTCAAAAAACTTAATCAAAGAAATATCTCACCCCAGTCAGAATTTCATCTACCCCGGTGTTAAGATCTTTGTGCAAATAATAACCTAGCTACGCCCTTGTCTGAACGATCAATCTTGATTGATGACATGACTTTAACACATCGAAATGATTTGAGTATTTGAAAATGAGTTTGTAATTATCTGGTGCTTGAATGATAGTAGGTTGAATTAACACCCACTCAAAGCATATATCCGTTTTGAGGAGTCGTTGAACCTATAATTGAAAAAAAAATTATTAGATTGTAATGGTTTTCCAAGAAGAAATTTCCATATTATTATCATGAGAAGAAGGTAACTCGACGAAGAATATATATGTGAGAAAATATAGTTCATCTAACGTTCCTTTTTTATTATATTCAGGACCTTCACGGTGTGTTTAGCTTTAGAAGAAACAAATCATCAATAGTTGAAAAAGAGCACAAAAGAAAGCAATATCCGTTATTGGATAAAGTGCAGATGGGACATTTATTCTACTCAAAAAAAGAAATATTTGCCCAATGAGTTTATTCATGACTATACTGAACTGAATATATTCTAAAGCTGACACTGAGATCAAGTGGCGTCGTTATAGGGGGTTTCGGTTTTTTTTACACCCCCCCCCCCACACACACACACACACACACCCACACACACACACACAAACACAAACACTTTTCATCCCTTCGCAACGCCACTGTTCAGATCGACGTTATAAATCATTTGATAGTTGTCATTTTGCACTGAGCTAAAGAAAACAGTCTTCTTGATTGGGTTCAAAGATCAAAGGTCAAATTGAGGTTTGATCCCCTCCTTTAATTATGGGTTTGATACCACTTCCTGATATCACTTCCAGGTATAATTAAGGAATTATTAGAGATGAACTTTTTGCCACAGAGGAAAAACAATTCACCTTTCCAACGTGTCGTCACTGGTGTCGTAATTCAATGTTTGCGCCAGTGCCAAAATGGTTCGTATGATTGCGATTTTCTACACATTTACAGCATTTTACTGACAGTCGGTCAGACTGCACGAGCAAGGATACGAAAAGATACTAAAACCTTAATGTTTGTTTGTTAACTCATCAGATCGCTTTGTAGGTCTGGCGATCATTTGTTACATTCAAGTAATTATAGACCATGCTAAAGAGAAATATATAGACTAGAAGCTCTTTCTTATTAAGTAAAGAAGATGAATCAGCTCTTCTTTTTTCGTTTCTTTCATTTAATTCGATTTTGTTAGATCGAATCTTGAAGGTTGTGCTTTGACATTATTTTATGAATCAAAACTTAACTTATGGCGACTCCTTTTATTTTTGGTGGGTATGTGGGTAGGAAAAGGGTTGGTGCCAGTATGGCAAAGTCACTCATCCTTACGACTTAGGATTCATATATTTAATGTTTAAAGCCAGGAAGAATTGGCGAAAGGCTTAATTTTTAAGAGTGTCCCTTGAGCTTAATGTCAATTGAATTGATAGCAGACAGTCTAAAAAACTTGTTAATGCTTGAGGGATAAGGATTTGTAACCTGTAGTCTAAAGAAATAGTCTGAAACTGCACTAAGCAAATACTTACTCAATCAGTGGCTGATTTAGGGAGCGCGCTTAGAAGAATATTATAGATCCGACGCCTGCCCCAGTGGACATCATGTCATTGTCAGGCGCCTAAAATTGGCCACTGCCAGACGCCTGCCAGGCGTCTGCTAGAGGCATGATGTCCACTGGGTGCGGTTGCGGATAAATTGCCAAGCGGTTAAGTCTCTCAACCACTGGATACCGTTCACTTCATGGGCTCGTTACCCAGTCGTGACAACAATTTCGATATATTAGGTTTGCGGTAAATTTCAAGGCTATATAACATCGATTAAGGTCTGATTGTGCTACCGTCGACTCTTGTCAACCCCATGTAATGTGAGGGAAATTGGGTTGTCAGTTGGTACCTGACAAAACACTAAATGAAGCTATATTTTTCGGACTATACTATACATGGTTGTTCCATTTAAAAGTGGCTACTTACCTTATCCATGGCCTCCTATATTTTTGTAAATATAGGAGGCCATGCCTTATCTTACCTGTGATCATGTTATGCACCGAGCGTAGAGATACTTTATTTTATTCGTCTTTTATATATCTATTGATTTGCAAAAACTGAAGATTTATGCCAAAACAAGTCACTCAGAATGCATGAAATTAAAATAGTTATTTTTGAGAATCTTGAAACCAAAAGATCATACTCGCAGAGGCCCCGCATAACAAGTAAACTTAAAGTAAAAAAACTGTTTATGTTGATTTTTTTTAACATTTATTGTTTAAATAAATGTTTCAAAAGTTCCGTTTGGAACATGGAATTGTATTCCACACCGGCAGCAGCAGCATAATTAAAGATATTCATCTTGTTGTCATCTTCCTGGAAAAAATCACGTCGATGCTTAACGTGCTCAATCAAAACCCGAATAAGTGCATCGTTTTTCCTTTCAACAGCATACATTAACACTGTTTTCCCAGCTCCATCGGTGGCCTTTACATCTGCTCCTAACAAAATTAATTCTTCAGTGATCTGACTAGCAGGTAAATCTTGATTGAGCGTCAACCGATGCAGACATGGAAGTCGGTTCTTATCTCCACCAAACTTTTGAAAAAGGTATGAAGTGATGCAAAATCCTTCATCTCCCAAATGTTGTAAAGCATATTCAAATGGGGTTAAATCATCGTTTGCAGGATGTGTTGGGTTTGCGCCGTTTTCAACCAAACGCTCGACGCAATAAAGTGTATTACTTTCAACTGCATATCGAAGAGGTGTTTTCCTATGTCGATCCTTGAGATTCACATTTATATCTGGTTTTGCTAACAACAAAACCAAGATTTTCTCGTTCCTCAACATGGCTGCGTAATGGAGAGCACTCCTTCCATGTTCATCTGTCGCGTTGATGTTTGTAGTATGCGTAGCGAGATGTTTTTCAAGCATTTCGTATTTTCCTTGACGAACCAAGTGCACTATTTGCGGTATTCGATGCTTTCTCTTTGAAGAGGTAGTACGGTAGTCCAAAGAACCTTTTGATGGAACTTCGGCTGGTTTACTCATTGAATTAACTTCTTTGTCGAAGTACTTTTGCCAGTAGTTCATCCATTGTTCCTTTCGACTGTCTCTGGCTGACACATGGTTAGAATACGCGTCTAATGTAGTTTCTTCTAAGGAAATATCCTTAGCTTTATTATCCACTAAAAGATCAATTTCTTTAGATGAAGATAGTTTGTGTTGAATCCTATCATTAACTTTAATGTCAATAACCTTAGGGTTATCATCCGTAATCAAAGAAATTTTAACTGGAGGGGAAACTTCTTCAGTAAAGTTTGAGTTTCTCTTTCGAATATTTATGGCCTTAACCACAGGAATAGAAGGCGAGCATCCTTCTAAGAATGTATTTCCTGGTTTAAGAGGAGCTTGATCGTTAGCGTCATTGTATTTAGTCAAACTTAATTTGACTGGAGACACTACTCCGATTAAGTGTGAATGTCTCTTTCTATAAGTAGCTAAAGAAATTTTGATTGGAGGTGACACTTCATCGGAGAAATTTGATTGTCTCTTTCCATTTTTATTGAGCGGTGTAGCAAGTACATGATCATTATTGATAGCAAATAATGAAGCGTCGCTCGATATGTGATCCTTTTGACAGTGATTTGAAATTGAATATTCACTTAGTTGAATCTGTTGTTTCATACTAGATGGTTGCGTCATGATTGGTCCATGTATATTTCCGCATGCGTTTGACCGGTTGATATCGAACACCAACGAGGTATCTGCGTGGAAGGAAGTTTCGTCGATTAAAAGTATATTATCGTAAGATGTTTCCTGTCGCCTTCCTTCGCGACGAGTCTGTTTATCGCTAAAAGCTTGAGTTTGATCGGTTGCTGAAACCATGATTATTAATACAATTATAATAATTTTCACAAACATATAATTAACGGTAGCAAAAAAGCCCTTGTTTTAAATTTTACGTCTTGACAAGTTAAAATCCAAAAAAACTGAGCGCTAAACTTTTCGTCCTCAATACGTTTATACAATACAAAGTTGAAGAATTTGACGTCACAACTTTTTTGTCCACGATGATGCGACGTCAATTCATGATAAGGGAAAATGGAGAAATTGGAAGAAAATTTGAATTTTCATTAAATAGAGGATTTCTTGTAAAAATGATCTTACAATTATATGGTATATGGGACACTTCTAATAAAAAGATTTGCACGGTGCTTAAATTGCTTGTCTGTCTGTCTGTCTTCATTATTTTTCTCTTAACCCTGAATTATTCCAGGTAACTGGTCCCTTTGTCAGCCGATTGGTAAGTCCAGGATCGAAAATACACTCGGACTTGATCTACCTTTATCATTCAATAGAGTCCATTGAGAAAAGTTCATCAAAAGTTCCAAAAGCAATGCGAAACAGACCATACTTAAGTTTTGCATCTGCTAATGTGCTGAAAAGGTTAGAGGTAAACTGTATTTTGGTAAGTGGTACACCATTAACTGTCAAGACTTCAGTCATCAAACCAAGTTAGGGAAACCAAGTTGTCTCCTAGCAGATCTGACTACGCTAAACAGACAATGGTCGCTAGGGGGAGGGGGTCAGCGTATGTCTGCTAAGCGGTCAAAAAACATGAAATCCTTACTTTTCCTAATGAAAAACCCCTAAAGTTTGCCCGATAGAGGCCGCTAAGAGCCTAGGGGGGTCAAATCCTTAGCAAGCATTTGCCTGTTAAGCATCAACGGACCTGTTTTGAGACGTTCCCTTGGTGTGTGTCCTAAGAGTAATGTAAAAATTAACCTTGTGGGATATCTGGTTCAATTATGTGCAAGACGGCATTTGGTTTTCGATTTCTTACATTATTTAACTAAAACATTTGAAATGTACATTAACAAGAATCCAAAACTGACAAAAGAAAGCAATTACGGTATACCGCATAGAATCACATTGTACAACATAGATCACATTGTACTATAGTAGACTTGGTACCAAATTTAACCACATTTTGTATAGCTTATGATACAAAGAACACATTGAACCACACTGTACCACATAGAACCAAAAAGAAGCACATAGATGTAAATTATATTTTGATCCCTCCTCTTTTCTAAAAACGTCTGGCTGCGGCAAATTTCAAAGTTTTTTGGCAGGATTTTGATATGAAAATAAAATAAGAATAACATGAACTTCTCTTAATTAGTATGACCCAGTTCAAACATTTTCTGTTTTGGAACTGTTTTAGAATCAAAAGAATCAAACAGGCATGACCAGCAATATATGGCTCGATAATTTGCCTACAGATTTTCGGGTTTTAAGGGTTCCAATTGTTTTTTAGTGCTAGTTGTAACATATTATAAACAACATTTACAGGAGAATATTCGCAAGTCGAGTTAAAGCAAGTATTAGGTTCGTTCGTAAATTTTACTGAATCATCTAAAATTGCATTACTGTAATATCGCGTTTTAATAAACAATGAGAAAGAGTGTTTAGTATGATTATAAATCACATCACCATACATACCAAATATTCTTATTTCTAATTGGAATTGGACTATTGAGCCGAGCGTGAACTCGTACATTTTGACTGAATACCTTATTGTCTTAATTTAAACATGAATTTATGCTAAGAAACATAAAAAAAGCCATTACAGGTGTTTAGACTGCAATATTATCATTATCAATATTATCATCACGAAAGTGTATTTAACAAATATCTATGAACGCCATTTGCATGCTCAGGAATCCAATGGTGAGATTTGGTGATTTGTCCAATATTTTAGAACAATATACAGGATGATGTTCGAGAAATTTTGCAAAACTTCAAGCTACCAAAACATGTAAAAATGACGAAAAATTGTCTTTAGACCCCAAAGGTCGACATTCAAGTTATGAAAAGTGGGTTATTTTATAATCATTTTCACCCAAGTGTGCAATATTAACAATGAAAGGAATTTCAAGGGCAATTATTAGAGGAATAATTTGGTATAATGTTTCACCTTCCTTATGTAGTCTAGACTATTGAATAAATAACAATGGACGTTCATTCCTCCCCCAAAGAAATATGCACCATGAACACGCTTACTTGATCGTGGACGCTTATCAATTCCTAAAAAAAAAGCCAGCAAAATCCAAAAAAATCCAACAAAATCAACAAAATATTCTACGAAATTTCAATTACGGACGTGCTAGACGCTTGTTATTTTGAAC
>JAUKPT010005196.1:0-10593 GCA_032273505.1 Nanomia bijuga | reverse complement strand
GAACGTTCGTCCTTCGATGAGAATTTCTGGTGACACACTTACCTAAGAAAATCTTGGCACTAATTTGTGATGTGCGATCTTGCACCATGTATAAAATCGAATTAATCGTATTGGTGAAGGCATTGGCATGCTTGAATTAACCTTTTCTTGAAGGTTCTTCATAGGAAAACTGAATTAATTCATGATTTTTGTTCCAATAAGCGATTTATCAAAATTATTAAAAACCACGATCATACTCTAATCGAAACGCATGTATTTTACTGTGAAAACAGTTGTTGATACAGACTTTATACAATCTTTGAGAGGTTTGATATTTGGATAGACGTTGTAACACGTGGGCAAAATACTTTAGAATTTGGGCCCAGAAACAGAGAATAAGGCCCTAAAATAGCCCCGCATAAATCAATATACCAAGAGATTCCAATTTCATCATAAGTGAGTGATTTTTCAGCTTTTAGATATAATATCAAAATGCACTTTTTAGGCACAAACTGGAACCTAATATGTCCATTGACAAACAATTATCGTACTCAAATGTTCTCCACATATCTCAAACTATGATGAGAATCCAATTGCACGATGCGTACTTGGCTTACAACACCTATATATTCATTTTTTTTATTGGAATACACCAATTTAGAACTATTTCTATGCCCAAAATCGAGGGATTGGATCTTATATAGCCAATGGCAAAAGTCCATTGTCATCAAATATGTCCCGTATATCCCAAACCATCATAAGAATCAAATTTAACCATGTATAAATGAATTCTTAGCTTTTTAATATCGATTTTTATAGAAATACGCTATTTTAGGCCCAATTTGGGTCCAAAAATTGTGAATTCGGCCTTTTTACACTAACTTCTGGTCAAAATTGATTAAATTATTTTGTTAGAATAAACTTAAATGATAAATTATTCTATCAGTCTGGCGATTTGTAGGCCGGTTAGATGATTTACAATGAATTATACACATTCAATTAGAGTTGGAGATAAGAAATTTCCTTCTTTTGCCAACAATTATCAGTAAATTTAGTAAGATAAGTACATCCTTATGAGTATTTAATGAGTCGAAGAAAATTCCCGCCTATGACGTCATCTCGACTTCCGATTTAGTAGTTACAAAAAAAGGCACCAAGTGTATTCACATACCTTAGACTCTCCTGAACAATTATCTATCATAAAAAACATGATTCCACGGTTGGTTAGTTTGTTACAGTTATTTCCCTGTCTATAGTTAAGACTACAAACGGTGCAATGATATTCACTAGACTCACCAAGGAAGGGTCTGTCGTGAGGAAATTCCGATGGTTCGACCTATATGGGCTGTCTGACGAAACACTATATCGGAATTTAGTCACAATCAAAGTTTGATGAAACAAAGAGCAGGGTTTTATAAAATCCTTCATCTCTTAAAGCTTTTACTAAAAAGCGAGAGGATCAGTGCCATGTAACCTTTTGACCTTATCTAATACTATATTACACATGAACTTTTAACATGTACACTAAAGACAATATTAGATCTCAAAATATCCGTCTACCGTCTGTATTTACCTTTCCTTGTCGAAATTTAATAGTGAAGAGAAGATCAAAACATGAAGATTAAAAGCCAACAAAAATATGGATAGTTGAATGTTAACATTACGGCTTATATGAGATGTTTTTTACACTCGGTGTCTCCATTTGGACTTATTCGTGAGCGCACACAACCACTACATACACAAAATACCGTTTAGCGCATTTCATCCCCTGCATATACATACAAGAGCAGCATCGATATATCTCTTTGGAAAGCAAAGAAACGTTTCCTACGCTTATGAAAAACTCATTCCTTCATGTATGAGTAAGTGTTTGTTTGATCATCTTTTATCTTGCAACCACCAGTTATTCATCACTCACAAGTGTCATGACGCCCCTCATTAACTTGCATGCTGCCTTACGAGTAGACAAAAACGTGTAGACAAAAACTTTCCAAATAGCAGCAGGTACAAAGATTCTCTTATGCACTTATCTTCGTTACTTAGTCCTGGTGACTAGTCATAACTAGTCTTTTACTTGAATTGGTTCTGGTGACTTGTCTTGGATCTTAATCTGTTAGCCTGACTAGTTAGTCCAAGCAAACTAGTCAACTGGACTCGTGTCCTCGAAATAAAACTGTCTTCACAGTAAGAAATGCAAAACTAACGTTCACATACGTACATGCTAATGTGACAGCAACCAGTAAAAAGGACACGACACGGCAGTTGGTATACAATCCACAAATAAAGTATGAAAGGGTGATACAATTGATAAGGCCGGCTTGTAAAAGCTATTTGCGTTTTTATTTAGGCCTTGACTATTAATCACACAAATGTCACTGCAAATAGCCTCGTAAAATATTTGTAGGCGTTTGATGATCTTTCATCTTGTAACCATCACGCATTTATCACCCGCAAGTGTCATGACACTCCTCAATAACGTCTATACTGGTCATACTTGGAGTGGCAGTTAGGTAAACAGAGTCATACTTTATGGCTGTTGGAAAACATCAGAATTTTTCAGAAACAAAGATATCACAACATGAGATTAATAACTCGTACCATACAACGATGGAAAGAAATTTGTGGTTTAGCCTGAAATAGATCACGAATATTTTGCATGCCTTACCTAAACCTACCAATATTGTCATTTATAACGCTATAGGACTATAGGTTTTATCAAAAAAAGATGCACTATAAGTGCCTAACACTAAATGTCTTTTGCTAAGTTTATACATAAGGGGAGAGTCATAGTAAGATCACGGTGCCATTTCAAACGCTATCTTCTCTATTTTTTATACCTCGGTCGATGAATACGCAATATACTTGCCATTGATATATTCATGCCATGGACATTATGGATGAATGGATGAATGAATGAATGAATATATTTCAGCAAAAATGATTTCAAATGAATAAATTATAAAAATACAATAAAGCATTTACACTTTTATTTTTTTGCCTCCGACACAACCAAGAAAGATTTTTGAAAAAAACACTAGTAGAGAGTAAGTTATGCCGCGAGAAACTAAAAGTGTGTGAGAATGTCTCGTTTTCAAAACATACTTATGAGTTTTCTGATCTAACGAAAAGAGACGTAAAAGTTATTTTTGTATACAAACACAATCTTTTAACTTTTTTTATCTTCAAGTTTTCTGTTAGTTTTTTATACTGTGTAACATTTTTTTGTTGCGTGTAACATTTTTTTTAATGTTACAAAGAGACTATAACATTACAAATATCAAGCTTTAATCAACCAATCAAATTGCGCTATTTTACTTAGAGATACGACAATATTAAATGTTGTTAACAACAATCAGACAGATTTATAACACAACATTAGGAGATAAGCTTTACTAACTACCCCGGACAAACATTAGAAAAACGTCACTGTAATTTGCTTATCTATCGGGAAAAAGTTATTATTAAAATAAACTAACTGCGGTGGAGAACACAACATCAACCAGAATTTCCATGCAGAATTTTCATTCAGGAATAACTCAATACGCAGTTTTGCTAAGTTTATCGACGAGAAACGAGGTAGATACATATAATGACCTTTAGATTTTTGTCTTTTGGCATCAAAGACTTTTGGATACTCAATTGAGATTAAGCAAACACATCAAAGAATGAAAGCCAAAATCATTATCAATGGATTTGCTGTTAAATCTTCTCATATCGTTACGCTATGATACCGTGTTATCTATAACTTTGGTATCCAGTCGCGCCATTATGTTATATACTTTAGATTAATGATAGATACAGTATGAGATATTGCCGTCTTGGTAACATACATTGTGATGTTGAAATCTATTGTTATAAGTCTGCTGAAATATCTATTTCCTAATTAAGCCTTAAAAAGCACAGACCTCATTTTGACTTTCATTATAGAAAGGCTAAACCGGTTCTAATTTCCAGAAAACTGCTTGATGAATTTAAAACGGCAATAGAAAGTCTCTTTTCAGATAATTTGAAAATTGTTAAACTAATTCACCATTTCAGTCAAAGTATAAAGTGGAAAATGAATGGTTGATTTCAGTGAAGCCCCGCCCCCCAAAAAAAAAATTAGTAAATAAACACCACCACCACCACCACCCTTCCCCATTACTATACATACAACCTTAAAAACTGTGAACCGATAATTCCTGGAAAATATATCTTACGTTTATCGTCATCTTTTCTCAGACAGTTTTGATTACGTTCATCCACCTACATTCAATTACTCACACCGTTAGTTGAACTAACATGCCCTTTCACAGATTTTCACATGCTTTCGTCACCTTTCATTAATTTGATGATCCTGTGTCATGGATGAAAATCTAAGAACACGCTGTTCTATAACTCATCTGTACATGACTGCTAGAGAAAACCGTTTTGACAGGAAATAAGAGTTTCGCAGAGTTTCACTCATCTCTGCCTGAGCTAATCTTGTTCCCATGGATTGCTGTATAATTGGAAGATCTTTTTATGAATCATAATATGATGCACCCGACGATACCAAGAGATAATTTTTGTTAATCAGACAGTATCCCTTAAATCTGCTTGTACGTCATCCTGTGACATAGATCTTTCCAGGTAAATAAACAATATAAGTTGTTTATGATATGATTCATCCAAATGCTTTTGCTTTTCATTAGAGTTTTAAGGAGAAGCTCTTTTCATGCTTATATAGACCTTGATGACCTTCAGAGTGCCTTAGAAAAATAATTTCCTGCGAACCTAGAAATATCATTGAAAATTTTCTGCCTTGATTCGCCCAGTCAAAGACGTAATGTGATCACAGAAAACTGTACCAGACAAATATTTCTTTCTAAAACGAGCGTTCAGACCTGCCCTCTTTGTATAAAATGTAGCAGATTCTTGCAATTCGTAAACCAATTTCTTTATTTCTTGTTTTATGTTTCACGCCTCCTTCCCCTTTTATTCTTCCAAGCAACCCAATTGGTAGTATATGTTTAATTGTGCAAATGTTCTTTTCAGGTTTTTCTTCATATTGATGAACGTTCTGGGTAGGTTTACATCATTATTAAAACAGAGTCCTACATTTGAATTGTAAATAAACATACCGTTATCAAATCTGATACTTGTCGATATTCCAACAGACTCCGACACACAAACAAAGTATACACACAACATAACCTTCGTTCATTCTTGTATTCAAAGCGGCAACGATGTGGTGGCACGAGTTTGGATACGAGTTTGACTGACAATTGAGATTAAGCTAGCGGTGGTACAATCGCTTTCACAGTTTTTGCAAATAAAATAGAAATATGTTTTTTTTATCCTTCGCGGAAGAATATAGACGCGACACAGTTTTTAATTCTAGTAAATTAGATTCACTTTCGGTATTCGCAACACACATTTCTGTCTCAATATCGATATCCTCACATTCAGATATTGTTTGTTTATTCGATTTTATATTATAAAACCCTGTAATTTTTGTATATCCATTAATGAATTCCGGTTGTCCTGGGTTCTTCAAATTATTGTGCGCTGAAAATTCTTTTTGTAACAGAGTTTTATTACAGTAGCCACAAGTAATACATTTTGTTATACGCCGGTGATTAATCAATTTTAACTATTGACAAGAGTTTTAATTTCTTTTTGATGTATGTGATTTTTTTCCTGTGAGTTTTGAAATTTCCTGCGAAGGTTCGTAAAGAAAAAGGTTCTCTGACCTACGTGTTTAGAGCTCAAGTCGAGTGAAATTTATTGCATTATTTACATGAGTGCCCTTTGCCTGGTAAAATTCTTTCACCAATAAAATGCGTTCAACCCATGCCATGTGAGAAAAGCCTAAAAATTACAGAGAAAAGGGAAAGGAAAATACAAATTTTTAATTCAATCAAGCTTTATTCAAGTATATACATCAATTTACATCAATTACATTTTTTTCATGAAAATCTTCTTTCATTGTCAAGTGGTATAAATCGTTGTTGTCATCGTCGTTAAACAAGTCTCGAATGTTAGTGAACATATTTATATGGTTGCATATCTATAAAATAACGTTCATAATTCTTACATTGTTATGTTCAACTGGCATGTTTTCAATCACTTTTATGTTTATACAAGACCAGTTCTTTCTTCAACCACAGGTATCTTTCTCTTCCTAATTTTAGATCACAATGTGGACCAATATACTCTATAGATATACATATCGTTCTAACGTAAAACAATGCATAACAAAAATTACGCAAATTAATCTTATAGGTTTACATTTGGTAATTTGTTTGAACCAGCCTCTTGGTTACCAGGTCTTTTATCCTTCGATTTGTATTTGACGGATATATTAACGACATCATCTGTTCTCCCGACCACCAGATGAGGAATAGATTCGAAAGCTTCATTACGCACGCCCTGGGAAACGCACTGTCGATATGTTGGGGGATGGATATCTAATCTCAAATGATCACGTGACGAATCCGGACGTGCTGCTTGTACAGAGATTCCATTGTTATCTGTCCCCATATTTCTGTTTTGCGCAACCAATTCCTTCTCCTGAACGTCAATGACATTAGGTAGCTGGAACTGTTCTTGTGGTCCAGTCCCCTTCGTTGCTTTTAGTTGATTCTTCCGTTCATAATAAAGATCACTTTCTTCTTTTGCTGGTGCTGCCATCTGCTTTTCTTGATACTCCCGTAAAGATTTTCTTTTTACTATTGCTACAACAAATAGTGTCAGAATAATAAGAACTAGGAAAGAACAACCAGCTATCGTTATTATCTCCATAAGTCTCAACTTACTCTTTGCCGTTGCTTTATAGCAGCCTTGACCGGAATCAAAGCTGCCACCAAGACTCCCTGGATCGTAAATACAATCGGGACACGTGTAATTAACCGGACAATGGCAATTCCCTCGATTATTACAAATTCCTCCGTTTAAACAACCACCTTTGCAAGTGAGCCCGTAATGGCTAATTTCAGATTGGTTACGGCATTTCTGTTGTTGACATACTTTGCCTTCTCCGCATTTCGTGCCGTCATACGCCACAGTTGGATCTTTCATGTCCCTATCGAATGGAACATACGCCATATTGCAATGAACACCGCCACTCATAACTACTTCTTTCGAGCCCCTTCCACCTTGTTCTTGACCTATAATAGGGTATATGGGTAAAGTTTCGCCTTTCATTGCTGTACATTGTAATTTACCACAATACACATCCTCTTTTGCACATGGCAAAAAGCTGTTACCTTTTGGTCCACAATTCGCAAATGAATCGTTTTTTCTTGTATTCAAATTGAAACATTTTTCATTTCCTGGGATAGCATTTGGTCCCCACAGCATCTGACATTGATCAAGCAGATTTTTACATGCTCCATTGAAACAAGAACCATTATTTATTTGGCACGGATAACCATCCATTGCAAACGTGTTCGTCGGACATTGTGCCGAGAATCCGCTACAATATTCGGGAAGGTCGCAATCGGTGTCGTACGATTTGCGACACAGTGTGCCTTGGGCTTTAGCTTGACAGTTTTCGCAACATTCTCCTACAGCACAATAAGCTGAATTCTGAAGTTTACATGTTTTTGCTTCACAACATTTATCAGCACCAGATAATTTACATTCTTCTTCTGATCCGCAATCACATTCCTCTCCTTCCTCCAAAAACCCGTTCCCACATTTCGGTTTTCCGTACAATTTGGACGGGTAATCAAACAGGCACGTTAGACGTCCTTTATTCAACGCTTCCGAGTATTTATTCTGCGTGCAATCTGCAAACCCTTGAGCAAGTGTAGATGCGGCATAAGATCTCATCACACAAGGCTCATTTGCGCATGTGCACGATTTAGTGGTATGATGGAATCCCAATGTGTGTCCGATTTCATGAGCTACTGTGTCCGCAACTTTCACAACTTCGTCACTGTACGCTTCTATCAGTGCGCATGAACGGGACGAGCACATCGAACCCACCCCTGCTAAACCTACTATATGCTCGCTTAACCTTATTGGCGTTAACAAAATTACTGAATCAGCGTCGAGATCTAATTTACCAAACAAATGTTCATCTGTATATTTCTCTAAATTATCTAAAGTGTCACCAGGGATATTTGTTACGTTGAAAGCGTCATGATCTTTCCAAAGAATTATCGCTTGTAAAGCAACTCGTGTTTTCATATGTTTATATATTGTATCTACATTATTCATAATATTAAGAGCTTGTAGCTCACTTTTGTCTCCATATTTCTTATTAAATTCATTATCTAAAATGACGATGACAGAGATATATTTAGTCTGATTCATATTCAGATCTGTATTTTTTTCATCGTTAAAAGCCGCTGATAGGGACGCTAAAAAATCGCTTGAAAAATGTTTAGAGTTGGTACCGTCGTTGTTGGACAATGGAGGGTGAACGCCACATTTATGATCGGTTTCATTATTTCGAGTTCTGTTTATGCGATAGAATATATGTTCGTTTGAGAAAGTGCGCGTGTTGTTAGCAGGCTTGATCGTGTATTCGAAACCGTTTTCATCACGTATGTAAACATGGAATCCTTGGCATGTACTTGCGACGACTGTAGTGTCCATACTATTTCCTATATATCCTTGATAAAAACAATTTTTCTGTACGCCTCGCTTTTTCAACAAAGAACCATCTACTATCCTTTCCAAAACTTCAAAGGAAGGGGTGATCAAGTGTTCATTCAGGAATAAAGTTAGATTGTAATGTTTATGCACCGTCTCGACTTCTACAATGATTTCTTTTGGATTTTCCTCTGAATAAGAAGCTCTTTCGTTGCTAAACCTCGCACGAAGCTTTGGTTTGACAAATTCATATTCATGATAACTATGTGAATAAACGACTGCAATGAAGCCCAGTAACAGGCGAACGTTCATGAAAAGTGTGTTATGCATTTTTAGACTTCTAACTCGTACCTTTTAAAAAACCACGAACGCAATAGAGACTTCTCTAATTGTTCTTGTCAAAAAAAGTCTTAACTTTTCAGCCAAAAAAGATCAAGTCATGTGTTGCTTTGATATCTTCAATTGATAATGTTTACGCCAAATTTTGTAAGCACCATTTTCTACATCAGTTACTCATTTCCCTTTCAATTCCGTTGCTGTTGTCTTTATGAAGCATTGATTAATTCGAATAGACGCTCAAAACCTTTCTTCTATGTAAAAAATTGCCAATCTGATTAACAAAGTAACAAAATATATCTGTTCTGATTCGGCAGTATCTTTTCCGACGTTCTAACAAATATGTCTGAAGAGTTCCTCTCTCTGACTAATGCAGATCACTTGCCAGATGTTATTTATACGCATGCGTCGGCAGCATCGTATTACACGAAATATTGTTCATATGTAATATGATGCCAAATTCAATTAGTAAAGGATATAGACGACGGGAATAAAGTCTATTCGTAACATTTATGAACAAATCAATTCTGATTCAATTTAGTCTGATGCATTACAATAATAACAATAGAAGTCCACAGAAGGATTTAGCCGTGTTATTGCACATTTCCTATTCTATGCATGTGTGGGAGCAGGACATATACGGACAGACAAAAAAGTTTAAAAGTCTATTCTGGAACTTTCAGTTTCACAAGTATTGGTTATTGGCATTTAATGAACTGCCCACTCAGAATAGCTTTATGTGGTTTTAGGCGGGTCATTAAAATCAACTTATTTTGTCCTCTGGTCACCGAAGCAGGAATACTTTTTAATTCTTTTAGCTTATAGTTGCCAATTCTGAAAAGTGATATAAGTTTCCATCTAGATTGGAAATCATAAATAAGGTAATTCATCCACGATATATTTATACAGATACTTAATTTTCAGCCAATATAAATCGTACGACAATATGAGTAAATATTGAATCAAATATAGATGGAGACAGACTATGTTCCAGTATAAATAATCGATAAACATACGCTGCAACGACATTGAAACAAGCGGTTTGAAAGCCTAAAATACATCCCTCCACAAATACTCGTATATCCTTTGGAGACTTTGGAGTTTATGCATTGCTTGGTATTCCACAAAATTGTCTAGAGTTTCACAAAATGTATTAAAACGTTTTGTCTCAAAAAGATCAGAGTTCTTTACCCGTAAAAGTCTAAAACACTAAAATCGATGAATATCGTCTTTTCCAGGCCTAAGAATGAATAATTCATAACTAATGTATATGAATCACATCTTACCATGCAACATCAAGACATGAAGTAAGAAGAGGTAAGATATAAGGTTTGCATTTCTAATGAATTAGTCTTGAAGAAACACCATAAACTCCGTCCCATGACTTCATCTCGAGAAAAGAAATCAAAGAAGAGTGAAAATATTTAGCATTTTCGTAAGTTTATTTCTTTTAGATTGACAATATATCATATTTTAACACTCTAACAAAATTTTTAGTTGATAGTGGTTAGTGCATATTTTATTTTGCTTTCTTAAGTATACAATATGCATAAACTGCAATCGCAATAGTGGTTAGGGAACGTCTCCAAACAGATTTTCTGACGCTTAACAGGCAATGGCCGCTAAGGGGGGGAGAGGGTCTGCGCTAGTCTGTTAAGCCGTCAGAAATTCAACAGAATTGATCTTTAGAGATTCTAAATTGACTAGATTGTA
>JAUKPT010005195.1:0-10594 GCA_032273505.1 Nanomia bijuga | reverse complement strand
GATTTTGTCATGTTTGAGAAGATTAAAACTCGCGATCACGTGGTTGTGACGTCATTGCGGGATAGGTCTATTCGACAACGCTTCTGAATTTAGTGAATTCGACAACAATAGAAAGCTGACGAATTCTACAGAGCTGTCGAATTCAGCATCGATTATTGGCTATCAAATTCGACATTGTCACATAAACGTGACAAATTATTTGTTTACATTTATGTTAACATTTGCGAGCAAAGATTATAAAAACCTATGGCAAGATTACTTCTACTATCATAAAGTAAAGAATAAGACACAATTTAACATGCCGTTTATTTGTTCTGATTTTTCGATTTCCATTTATGTTGAATGGCTGTCGAATTTCACACTTTCCCGAACTAGTTTAGGGGTATAAACTTTGATATGGAAACAGTCGGAAAATCAAGATTGAGTTTATACCCCTAACTTGGGTCCAGGTCTCTAGCGCTAAACGATGAACCGGTGAACGAGGCTGCGAGAATCGGAGCTGCGATATTTTACGTTTTACAAAAAACACAATTTGACGGTCATCAGGAGCTAAAAGCCATTCCAAGGATAAATCGATAACCACTACTACTTTAGTTGTATTTCAGCCTCTATATTTATGAAAAAAAACACAGCTATTCTGCCAGCAAAACCAACCAAGCCATCTCCTTTCTCCCTCCTCCTCCTTCTCAAAAACACGATTTTTCACACAACGTATCTCTTCTTTATTTTTTTTTCAGAAATTGACGCTTCAAAAGAAAACATGAAAACAAAAGCTCCTGAAACAAAAGATTCTGTTGAACACGTTGAATCGCCACCACAAGAAATAAGCAAGTCGAAAGAAAGTTCTTCTTCCTCCTCCTCTCCTCCTCAGATGATGTTGGACTCGAGTAGTGGCCTCTCCGCTGCCACTTCTAGTAATAGAAATAATATGTTTGAAAAAGATGAAAATATGAAAGGGGAATTAAGAGATGGAATCGAAGGTTCAAAAGCAGAACAAAGTGACGAATTTCAATTTGTGAAATTAGGAAATAAGAAAAGTGAGAAATCTTTCCCCGCTCCTGATGACCGTCCAACGCAGCCCATGAAATCAACAACAGCCAGAATGTTTGCTGACGTCCAGCTACATAACACGATTATCCCTATGATGAAAAACAACAAGCCAACTAAAAACTTGAAAGAATTTGCTAACAATAAGCCTACAAAGAAAGTGATGCCAATCACAACTCACGATCCAACTTCCATGTTCGAAGCAATGGAATCGATGGTGGGGCCTCCTACAAACCACGTGGCACCTGATCTGAAAGATAACATAAAACCTGATAAACCGACTGCACAGAATACACCGTCGCAGAACGGTAAACCAACAGCTAAACCATCGCAACTACAATCACATAAAAATGTTCAAGACGAAGAAGAGCAAAATGAAGACAAGACAGAGAAGTGGGAAAGGGAAGTAAAAAAGGAAAAAGATTTGCAGATAAAGGAAAAGGAGACAGAGTTGAAAGAGAAAGAGACAAAGCTGAAAGAACGCGAGTTGAAATTGAAAGAAAAAGAATCTGAGTTAAATGAAAAAGAATCGCTTGTAAAAGAAAAGAATGTAAGTAAAAAGAACGAAGGGAAAGACGCTGATTCAGTGACTCAAGTACCGTTCACCGAAAAAGAAAAAAGTGAAGGAAATGTAGCTAAACCAACAAAATCAATGAACAGTGACGTGACATTGAAAACGACTAAACCATTAGACCCCCGTCTAACGGGTAAGTCTGATACTCTTTCATCGGGTGTTAAAGGGGGTAATAAATCACACTCGCAGAAAGAACTGCTTAAGAATTCAGAAGAGCTATTAGAAAATTCAAAAGCACTTTTGGAAAATTCACAAAAGATACTTGAAAATTCTAAAGAACCTTTGATAAATTCAAAGAAGTTGCTTGAGAACTCGAAGGAGATACTTGAAACTACAAAGCCGTTACAAAATGAATCTCAAGAGAAGCCTGCGGCTGAAAATAAAGCACAGCAGCCCGCTGTACAACAGCAGCAACAACAACAACAGCCTCTAGTGGCCCTCTTGCCAGTCCCAACAACAAATGAAAACGTAGCTGTCCTACCACAGGGAGGTACTGTTCTACCAGCAATACCAGGAGAACTTGTTGCCCAGCAACCAGGAAACATATTCCAACAAGTCGCGAGTCATCTAACGCATCCTGTCGTTGCTGCAGCAGAACCGTTTCATCAAGCTGGGGCTGGTGATTTAGGGGATATACAGGATGAAGAGCGCCCTCCACCGAAACTGAAAGCATCAGACGAAATTTACGGTCGACGTGATAATACGGCTGTCAAACCGAAAGAGGATGAGAAAAAATCAGGACCAATTGTTGAGCCAATGACTGCACAAGATGTTGAAGCGAATGCAGAAGTCCGTAGTTGGGAATCACACGAGAAATCGATGCAAGCGAAACATGAGTTTGATAAACAATATAAAACCTTTAATGGTATAGAAGCTGATCCGTCCATGCCTCATTTGAAGAAGGAAGAAGAAAATGCTCAGACGAGGAGTTGGTCTGAACACGAATATCAAATGCAATCGAAACAAATTCAACAGCAATATGATGATTTTGCAACAGCAGGACAACTGAATGCTACTACCTCCAATGAATTTCACAACCTTTATAAAGAATTCGACAGGATGCGAAATGAAACTCGAGCAAATATTTCGGGTAATATGAAAAAGGGGAAAGAAGCTCAATATAGTCTCAATCTAGATTTTCCAAATGCAACTGCTGTCGCAAAGCCGCAAGAACCAGCTTTAGAGAATATACCACCAAAAGCGAACAGCTTCATAAGACATCAATTTCAGAATGAGACAGACGATGATTACGAAAAGTATGTCAAAGAAGTTGACTCGATAGACCATACAGATAGACCAGAACCTGATCCTTCAAGCGCTTTAAATGAGGAAAACGCAAAAGTTAATGAGGAAAAGCCAAAAATTAATGGTGAAAAAGCGAAAGCAAATGAGGAAAAACCAAAAGTAAACGATGAAAAATTGAAAGTAACTGAAGAAAAACCGAAAGTAACTGAAGAAAAACCGAAAGTAAATGAAGAAAAAGCAAAAAAAGACGAAGAAAAGAACAAACAAAATGAAACAACAATTACAGAAAAAGTAGCTGAAATTGCGTCACCAACACCACCAAAAATGGATGAGGTAAAAAGTGCTGCTGCAAATGCAACACCATCAAACGATACAGCACCCTCTGCACCCTCAAGTCCTTCTGCACCCTCAAAACCAATGGCAACTATAGTCAACACGACTCTCCCTGCTAGCACACATGTCCTCATCCAAATAGCAAACGACTCTCATCTATTCTCAAACGCACCACTCGGTAACAGTACGAGTAATTCATTGAGCGTTGGTAAATCAGATGACGGCAAAGTGACAGAAATCAAGAAAGCTGATGCCACCGTTGTGATAACGGGCAAGAAAAGGCACGAATCTGAAAGACCAGGACAACAAAAGAAAGATGAAGCCATTGCTAAGGCGGCTGCATCAAAGAACGATAAACTAGCAAGTTTGTTAGCAACTACAACAGTTGGACAGTCTCGTGGTAAAAGCTATTTCATGAATCAATCGTTAAGTAATAAACTAGACGATGATGTTCTAAATGATTTTAATCATATCAAAGAGTATAGGAAAACTGTTAGGGAAGGATATGATCCCTTAAATGCAAATCTTGTCGATTCCTACTTCCCCGTTGAGACGTCGCGAAATATTGTCAAGGGAGATCTCTACACAAAGAAAGTGAATAATAAAACGAAGAAGTCAGACGAGTATTCTTTATATAAAAAGTTAAAAGGAAGACTTAAAGTTGAGGAAAAAGCAGGCTCAGCTATTTATGTTGACAACCGGGTATACATTTACGGCGGGGGTAAAGAAAAAAGTGATTTACCGGATAAACTTATGAAAGAGGATAGTCTCACAGGCTCGTCGAAATCAGACATTGAAGAAAACGAGTTGAGTCTTGGCGAGGGGTCGAGTAAAGTCATTGTCATGATGAAACAACCGATTACTCGAATTGTGAGTGTTAAAGATGACGATAAAGAAAGTGATGTTTTACCTGTCAAAAAGACAGGGATTATTGAAGATGTCAACCCAACAAACACAACAGATGAAAAAGCAGAGCTGAAAGAAAACAACGTGAAGACAATTAACGAAGAAGAACCTCATATGAGTCCAAACGAAAAAGACATCATACACACTGAAATAGCAGATGACACAACAGCTGAAAAACAAAATAGCTCACAACTAAAGACGAAACCTAAATTTACAAGTATTCCAAATCCATATAACTTCATAGTACCTGAAACTAAAAAATTAGTAGAAGGCGACACCAAACCTGACAATAAGGATAATATAGCTTTGAAAAATGACGATGCTTCGCTTGCAAAAGTAAAAGCACCAATTCTAGCTGCTTTGAGTAATGATAAGGCTCCTGTTACACCTCACGGTATCCACGAGACAAGCATGAACAACTATGAAGCAATATCAAATGAAGGCACCGTGAAAGGAACAATCAATAAAGAAACGACACCTGAAATGTCAAACCCTACAAACAATAAAACGCAAGATGCAGTTAAACCAGAAGACAGTTCATCGCAAGCTCAAGATAGTGATTTGTACCGAAAGGATCAACGACCTAGACAGCCAACGGTACCCATGAAACGAAGTCCTACAGGAAAGGCCAGTGGCACAACACCAATCATTGTTTATTTCGCTGATAAAAACAAAGATAAAACGCCAGATATTGCACATTTGAAATCCATCATTGAAAAACAAAAGATATCACCGACAAAGAATACCTTAAAGGTGACATCAGTGAAGAATGCTGCGGAGAAAAATGCAGCATTTGAAGCAGGTAAGAGTGGTGAGAAAGACGTGCTTCCAAAGAGGGCGGATCCAGATCACTTGAGTGCTGAAGAGAGATCAAGCTTGCTCAGATCATACTATCTCAAGAATGCGAGTGACGCAGATCTAGACATGTCAACCAACCCAACACCCAAAAAGAATGACGTCACAGGCGGCAAACGCGATAAATATGAATCACCGATCAACCAAGAAAATCTGCCGGGCGCCATGGAAATTGCGAAATCAGAAGAAGTTCCGGAACCGTTTGATTTGACGAATGTTCATAATCCGATAAAACCGATCACGCACTCGATGCAAGATTTGATTTCTCAGACACAAGCGAACATGGGACATCTCCCTGGTCTCACCAATGAAACGAAAGAAGACGCTAACAATACAAACGCACACAATAAAGAAGCCAATACACGGGAGACGATTCCCCAACACAACAACAACAACAATGCACGTAAAGAAGATGTGCATAGTCCTATTAATGCTGAAAATTTACCTTTTATGGAGAAAAGATTCCGAATTGCGAAGAATTTCTTTAAGAAAGCGCGGGAAAATAGCCGATACTACAAAGATAGACTGAACATAGTCCATCTACGTAGAACTAGAAGAAGTGTCGCCCCTGATGAATCGAAAAAGAAAAGGCAACATATAAACGTCTTGCTGTCACATGCTGCGCGGCGATATTTGAATCATATGAAGAAGGTCGCAGAGACTAAACCTCACTTGCGCCAATACAAGAAACATACTATTATGCCTGCAAATCGCCTCAACATGAAACGGGACGATGAACCTGGCGATCTGATGCTCTTCCATTTTAAAGACTCGGCATCCTCAGCACTACGTAAGAAGAATCGCCATACTGGGCGTAGTGGAGTCGTTAAAAAAGCAATGGAAGATACTAGGAACGATTTCCAAAGAGGTGCCCCACCCCCTGCTATTTTTCAAACGATGATGAATGCACAGTTGCTTCAAGATATCGTTGACGCAAGCCGTAATTCCGATATTAATCAAATGCGAAGTTTTCATGTACCGTCGGGTGAATCGATTATCACGATGCCTGAACTACACATCTTAAATCTTATCAACAGGTCTTTAAATACAGTCTTTAACATCAAAAACTCACAATTAGGGTCAGGTGGTACACGAGTCAATGATATCACACGATTCCCAATAACTAAAAAACAAATCATCAAAATCATCCAAAGCATCGAAAAACTGAACACACCGAAACGAAGCGATAATACGCCTATGTTGGATTTCACAAAAATCTCTGATATGGCTCTTGCTACATTCCAAAAATTCTTGGCGAGGCATAACTATTCGGCGTTGTCAATTCACACAGATGTTTTCCCAGAACCGAAATACGAAATCGCTCGCCACACGAGCACGCTGAACGACAGAAGTCGTAAGAACATTTCCGAGAGGCTACAAGTATTCGGTGGATCACGATCGAGGACTTTTAAAGATTTTATATTAAAAACTCGTCCTGTTGTAGAAAAGGCAGCTTTAAAACACGAAGTAAAAGAAGACACAACGACGACAGCAGCAGATCCAAACGTTCAAAAAATTGTCATCTCGCGAAAATATCTTTTCGAGGCGAACGCGACGAACGACGGCGAGAAGCGTAAACGCGAACTTATCCCGTCTCGTATTGGTGTCCTACAACCATCTAACCTCAAACCCATGCCTCCGATAGGGCACGACCCAGACGAGGAGCCGTTCCAAGCTTTAGTGGGAGCTGAAATCTCAAAAGGAAGCAACGCATCGAAACAGTTGAACGTGGTTTACACTGATAACGATAAACCAGCTGAGAGCGATGCAGCTATAGCAGATACCGACAAGACGAGCAGCACGAAAGAAGTTGCTTCGAGCGCAACAAAAGAAGCTGCCGCCTCGAGCGCAAAAGAGGTTGCAGCCTTACATCAAACAGAGAAACAAACAGATGCTAAAAACTCGTCAAACTTGCTTGAGTACAATGATGGGGCGAAGATGAACAACAATACTAATAATAGTTCATCTATGTCCGCTGAGTACAACGGTCATGACACGACAATGGCCAATTCTTCGCAAGAGTCGCATCACTCGGAAGAAAAAGAAAATTCTAAATTAAACTCTTCGTCAGCTGTAGAACACGCTAGTGAAGCTATAGATACTAAGCATAATGCTTCAACAGAGAGTTCACTCAAGGAGGAGAAAGAATTAATGAAATCTAACACTTCGTCTCTAGCTCTGAATTCTAATGGAGAAAAAGACAATTTAAAATCTCTGAAAACATCTGAACCTACAAAACAGTTGAATTCATCATCTGCATCTGAATTTAATGAAAAAGAAAATGTGAAGGAAAATTCTTCAGTTTCAAACTTGAATGAAGATAAAAGTAAAACCGCCATCAAGAATAACAATAGCGGTGGCGCTGAGGAGGTGTCAAAGGAAAACCTCCCTTATGTTTACCCGTACCTCATCCTCCCCAGTTTCAATATGACGCAATTATTACACAGAGACGAGCAAAAGCAGATTCAGTCACAGCCACCACAACAACAGGGAGACGCGAACTTAACAGTGGAGAAGTTCGGGAATGCAGATCATACTAAATCAAACACCACGAGTTCTTTAGTGAGCCCGGAGCGCAACTCAACTACTGCCTCACTCACTGAAGACACAAGCGGCAAAGAAAAGCAAAACGCCTCGGCAGCGAAATTTGATCCTACAGAAGGCGGTGCTAACAAACAAAACGAGAGTTTAAAAGTAACCGCTGAAAATGTGAAAGCGAATAATGAGCAGGCTGAAAATGAACAGCATCCCCCAGTAGGGGCTGATGGGAAACCTCATGCTGATTCCGGCCCGCAAGAGGGTCGTATCGAACACGCCAAAGCATCCGCCCCACAAGATAACTACAACGAAACAGCACCGGACGTCGGAGAATCGGGAAGACACGAAGTCGGTACCAGCCACATCACCGGAACACTGAAAAGCACTCCACCGGAACATGTGGAAGCTACAAAAGTAGAAGAGAAAGAGATTGATACTACGTTTGAAGCTGGATTAACTGAAGAAAAGAAAAAAGCAGCTGCTAAGGAAAAGGAAGATGACGATAAGAAAAATGTAAATACTGATGAAGCAAAGAGTATGAGTAACACCACAATGAAAGAAAATGAAGAGAAGGTAGGTGCTTCCATTCAAGGAATAGAGAAAAACAGTTCAGTCGAGATGAAAGAAGAAGAAAAAGCGAATTTGAATGATGCGAAGAGCTCTAATGCAATAGAAAGCAAGAACAATAATGATAGTGTGAGCGTGGCAAGTGACGATAAGAATACAGCATCAACAAAAGACGCGGGGAACAGAAAAAACGCAGCTGAAACCAAACCAGAAGAAGGGGGCGGCGGGGAAGCACTCTTTAAAGGTGATACGAATAGTAATACTCAGGAAGCTATAGCTGGAAACAACATCTATCATCAGACGCATGAAATCTTCTCGATCAGGAATCAAAACGATACGAATCCTGCCAATATGGTCATCAGCTCTGAAGCGAGTTTCGGTAACAAAGTGAATTTCACAAAAGTTCAAATCGATATAAAACCCATTGCTAAACAAACGAATAACGACTCGGGTGCAGCAGCTGGTGTGACTGGGGACTCCCGGGAGACAAAGGAAATGAGCTCAATAAAGGAAAACATTGATAAAATTGTTAAACAACAAAGCACAAACACAAAATATCCTCATTTGAAATTACCAACAAAAAATGGTGAGTATATTGCTCCACAAGACATTTTTGATGATTTAGGGGGGTCGCAACCGACGAAATCTTCTGTGAAAAAGAAAGAAGAAGTAAGTGATAACGATATTAATCCACATTTGCTGCCAACAAAACCCTCAGGAACTGCAACTACAGCCCGACAGAAACCAAGAACACCGAAAATCGGTAAAATTGAACATAAAAACATCAACGAAGAAGAGTTTAAAAATATAGTCGATTCGACTCCGACGGAGAGTGGAGGTGGAGTGAGATCAGCAACAAAGCCGCCCAAACACGCCACAGCATCTGTTGTAGCAAAACAAGTGATCAAAGAGGAGCCTAAAAAACTCAAAGAAAGCCCCGCCCCTTCTCCTGCGGCTCCCATTGCTTCTTTAAGCGAGCCGAAAGGAGGAGGTGCGGAATCACAATCAGGTCTCAACTGGACTGTCGTGCAGGAATTACTGAAAGATGCGCACGTGAAAACAACTCCGAAGAATACGGCTGCAGTAGCAGCAGTCCAGCCAACCAACGAAGAGAACGAGAATGTCCCTTTGTTAGCAAACACTAGCAACGGGAAATCCGTGCCTCTAATTCCTATACCGATGGATAGTCCTTTAGGGAAGCTACTATACCCTGCTCTGGGACAACGAGACAACGCCCCACCCCAGACAGACTTGAGCGTCAGCAATCTAACACCAAATTTCGCAGCTGCAGGAGACGAGTTGGATTTGAGTTCCATTCTATTCGAGCCGACACAAAAACTCGCCCAAAAGAGAAATAACCAAAATGTTTTGAGTAAGCTCTTACAGGGGACGACGTATAGCGAGGACCCGTTAGAAATCCAACGCTCGAGTGCCACCCGGAAACAGGTCGTTCTGTTACCCGATAAACGCGGTACGATTAACGCGAAACAAAACTATCTGTCGGAGTTAGGTAAAGAAAGTACTAAGCAACAGCAAAAACTACAGCAACAATCACCAGAGCAACAACAACAACAACAACAACAGTCACAAGCTAAGAGCGGAATTACATTTGACTCCATTAAACTGAACACTGACAACAAAGATAAAACCGGGAATATGCCTCCAGAATTAACAGCACGTTTAAACATACCCTTAATATCAAACAGTAATAACAACCTGCAACAAGGCGAGGCGGACAAAACAGACGGACAAATACATATAACAGTTCAAAACAAAAACGGACATCTTGTTTTGATTCCCGACCAGAAAGAAGCGTACCAGCAACAAATGGTTCCGCAGAGCATTAAACTAGACTTGTTATATAAAGTGAGTCGGATGCAGAAGAAGGATAATATAGATCGGATAATAACGGGGAAGAAAACGAAAAGAAAGAACGTTGATTATGTGTACGGTGCGACCGAAGATGGTCAGATTACAGGAATCATTGCCCCTAAAACTTGAAAATTGTTTTATGATTGTTTAGTATCGAAATTCTAATATAGGAATAATTATTCCCTCTTATCCTAAGTTGTTAGTTCGACAGTTCTGAATTTTTGTCAGATGGTTGAGTATTAAACAATAATCAGATAAAATAACTTGAATAGTTGTCCCTTAAACCTTAAATAGTTTTGGTTCTTTTATTCAAAATTGCATTGTTCTCTTAATGGTCTTCAGTTATCTAAATTCTTTCCTTTTACATGAAATTAGAAACTAAAATTCAGTGGCAATACTTGAAACTGTTCAATCCATTTTGCTCTAAATGTTTTTGAATTTCTCAAATCAATATTATAATCAATCATTCATGGAGAAAATCTTTAAATCCAATAGAATAAATTATAGAAGGAAATAGAAATCTGAAACAAAGAGGAGGCTTTTTCATCGCACCCATCATCCCAAGTCAAATGGGTAAAACCCTTGAATTGCATTCTAAGATGCCCCTCTATCTTTAATAGATATTTAAAATCCAATTTGATATCAACGATGCACTGC
>JAUKPT010005194.1:0-10594 GCA_032273505.1 Nanomia bijuga | reverse complement strand
TATAGAGAAAATATGCTAAGGGACACAAAAAGCTGTTCGACTTAAGGAGAGATTCGAGTTATAGAGAGTCGAGTAATAGAGTGTTTTTTATGAGAGTTTATTAGAAAATTTTCTCCGTGCCAACGAAATCATTCGAGTTATGGAGAGGTTCGAGTAATAGAGAGTCGAGTTATAGAGAGTCCACTGTAATACAAAGTGTTGAAATACTTAGTTATTCAAATTCTAATTATTTCAACCCTTGTTTTAGACAAATCACTCTGTAAATTAAAATAATAAACTTGATTGGACAACATTCATCATATTATCCAGAAAAACAACTGTACTTAGGGATCATCTCAAAGATTCGTCTAATTTAGACTATTGATTGGTTGGAAATTATTTCATCAATAATCTTATTGGTCCATATCAAAATGTCACAATTTGAAGTTATAGTAAAACTGAAGATGATTGAGAAATTGTTTTGTGAACAAATCCAGATTCTTCATGATGTAATATTCAACCAATCAATAGTCTAAATTAGAAAAAGTTTTGAAATGAGCCCTTTGCGATATCATTATTCCAAACGAATGAAAATATATGCGTTTTTATCACACTCAGCATGGAAAAAGTTAAAAGACTATAGAAAACTTTCAGGACAAAAAATTTACACGTGATATAGATTTTTATCAATTATTGATGCTTGATCTTACCATGGATCACTGTTCATGATCCTACGTACAAAAAGGAAAGAGGAATGCCTTTTAGTATCAGTAATGCTGTTTTGGGATGGCCTTCCATTTAATCGCTTAAAATGAAATTCAAGATTTTTTTTCTTGCTAGTTTTTTCGACAGCTGTAATTCAATTCATGTTTTGAAGATCATTTGAGTTGTGTTTTTTGTGCAGTGGATGTTGCATTTTGACGTTTCTTAGAAATAAAATTACTGTGTTCCTCAAAATTACAATTTTTGAATAATTTTATTCATATACATTCATGTGATTTATCATTCTATTGATCTTAATTTGAGTTTAATTTCATTAAATGAATTGAGTTTTTAAAGTGTTTCTTTTCAAAATGAACCAATCAGATTATTGATGAGGTAAATTTTAACCAATTAAATGACAGATTGTCCGATTCTATTTTATTTTATTTTGAAAAGTGGCAGCATGATATGACTTATCTGAAAGCTAATATAATGTTGCGGTCCAGCTTACATTCATCAAGGCTATCATTGATTTATAATCAGATGATATGATCGCAAAAATTGCAAATAAATTCAAGAAAATTGCTTATTTTTTCTATGACGAAATATTGTAAAAGTTAGTAGTCTAGTCTAAATTTTGAATCTTAATCGGATGCATACACTGTCAAAAACTTGAAAACGTCAAGCATTACATGGTACACGGTTTGGCGCGTGCGCGCATTTCACAATAGTCAATAAGTCAGTTTTCATAGGTAAATAATTTATTTTAGTTTGAAATATATACTCTGTAAATTTTTATGTAATTTTTATGATTCGTTACAACAACGTAAATTTTTACTTATTGTTTGAATAACCATGCTTTATAACTTAAACGATAGGTACGAAATGATTTATTTACCTACGGAAGATAAAAAATGTTGTATATATGATGAACTTTTGTGAAACCGTGATAGTGTGTATTGACTTCTGATGTTTATAGTAAATAGTTTTTCTAATACAAATTTGCTGATGCTGCAAAATCTGGTGCATTTTTTAAATGTTTCCATGGTTACTTCTATACATATTCTTGTTCTGTATTAATTTTTATGTATAGAAACTGTACAACTAACAACTAACATGCATTGCAAATATAGATTGTTCTCGAGTAACACGAGATTTGAGAAGCCACCATGACAGCGGTAAATATTTTGGCCAAATATTTTGGCCAACATTTCTTTTGCTTCGCACCTTAAAACAGGGAAGAAATAAGCAAAATAGCAAATGGTGGGGGAAGAAATAAGAAAGTTTTGGCAAAATATTTACCAGTGCACAATGAAAAGGCAACAGATTTAAACGACATTGAACTTTTAGAATCTTTATATACTTTTATTCTTCTTTATCTTAATTCTAACTTTATTCGTACTACTTTTTCTATAATCTTATACTCTAATTTTATCACCCAATCCTAAAAATGTTATGTGAATAAGAATTGTTCACCAGATTCAAGTAGGTTTACTAGGTTAATCCTACTAGAAAAAATATAAGTGAGCTTATATTGAGCACGAATGGAAAAAGCAGCTCACGATAAAGAAAAGAATGATATTGAGTTCGAAAAGCTACATCAGCAGTAAACTACCTTAAAACATAGTTAGTATATCTAATGGTTAGGAAACATATTATTTTATGTTATTTTATGTTTTGTACGGTTAAATAATGAACCCATGTATTGAAATCTATTGATAAAAACGATTTCTCGAAAAAATACCATTTTTATTAACCAATTGGGAAAACACGTCATAATAAATGTAATCCTGATATATATTGATACAGTCGTAAATTCCAAGACACGTGATATTACCCGTGCACAAATGTTCATTTCAAGATAAGACGATGTCTTTATCATAATTCAATGGCGTTTCCTAACCCGATAGTATAATAACTATGCTGATAGTCAATTCACCATTCTGAGACGATCTTAGAGTACAGATTTAGGAAATCAAGCTAGAGTTTGATTTTAACAGTAATCGTTTCCTAAACATATGATATAATATACCTTAAAAACTTAAAACGTTTGTTTGCTTCTAGGAAGAAAAAAATATTCTCGGTCACTGGTTTTTGAAGGTTTTGTGATTTCCTTAGCATCGGGATTTAAGTATTGTCGGCGCATTGGCTCAGTGGTTAGGTTGCAGGTCTCTCAATGGGGCGGGTTCAATCCCTCCTGGGGAATTTGATCAAATCAATCACTGAAATAATGTCCGCCACAAGTGTTCCATGTCATGTAAATGGATGAAAATCATGAAAAGAAAAAAAAAAGTAGAAGTATTTGAAGGATATAAACGACGGTATTTCTTTTATTTCATTGTGAGGGATACGTCATTGTAGAATTACAATTTGATTCAATTCATAAATTTGTTTCTTACTTCGAAATTATTTGGCTTAATGGAATAAGTTTATTTATATGGCTACCAACTGCTCATCAGACAATAGGTTATTTAATCAGATCATTAATTTGCAATAGAAAAACTACGATATTTGAAGTTTGTAGCGCCTCTAAAGCGGTCCAGAATGTTTTGAAGTCTTCAATTTCTCTTAACCGTCTACACTTAAGTTCTTGAAGAGATCAAATTTAAACAATAGAAAAGTTTTGTAGCGCGACAAATGTAGATGACCCCATAGAAATAGTTATTGCTTGAAAAGCGCTCAAAAGACCAATACGCTTTTTCACAACAAAAGATTATTAAGAATCTCTCTCAGACTGTGGTAAACGCCATGATTTAAATCAGGAAATTAGCACATGAACCCTTTTTGTCTTGGTCTTTTGACATGAGCAACTTTATTTCACGCAAGTATTCGTTTATTCATAACTATCCGTCTGTTTTGGGGCTACGTAATAATTGAGCGTTCAGCAATACTTAGAGAAAAACTTCAGGGATTGTCTACAAACTATAAAACTATAAATCTAATTATGAGTTTTACTTCAAGCAAGACATCAAATGTTGACATTTTGAATTGGACAATTCAGACTATAGGTGTGGTAATTTTGAACCAATGAAACAGCTTGTTTAAACAACTTTGCTTGTTTCATTGGTTGAACATAACATCATGAAGATTCTGATTGTCTCATTCATGGTCTCAACACCTTTATTTCATTCATCATTCATAACTATCCGTCGAGAATGAAAACATATCAAAACTTGTCTACAAGAAGTAATAAACTTGATAGATGTCAAGTCAGGGGTTCAAATAAGAAATAATTTAGAATTCACCTAAATTCACCTAAATTCCCCCGATGAACTTTAAGAACGTAGTTTACTGTTATATTTATAGTGTTTCATACATTATTCCCCTGCTGTAAATTTGATTCCCCCGACCCAAAAAATATATAGTTAAACCCCTGCTTCGGCGAGCAAAGAATTTCATCAGTTTCCAGTGGTTTTTCTTCCGGGACATGTCTAATTCCCTCCGGGACACGGCAAAATTTCAACTGATTTTGAATGACAGCGGAATTTAACTGAGACAAATTCTTCACCGTCAAATTTGACGGAGACATATAATTGTAAAGAAAAACTTTTTCCCAATAATACATCCTGTCACACAAACAAGTCCAGGGAAATGGGGAATATCCCCATCTAAAATTTTAGATTTGTTTTAAATTCACCTATTTTCTCCGGATGAATATATAATAAGAGCGTAATTTACCGTTATATTTTATAGTATTTTATACAGCATTCCCCGGCTTGATTCCGCGACCCAGAAAATATATTCTTAAACGCCTTCAACTTAATGGTGCCATTATGTGATCTGCATAGTTTTACTGGTTTACTTGCTATTCTTTACGAAGTAGCAATGAAGCGTTCAATTATTACGTAACCTTGATATCGTAGGTAGGTGTTAGGGTTTTTCTTAACATTGGTTATGTATGTTACGTAAGTAATATTCTCTAATTATGATGCAACCCATATCCTAGTTATGAATATTTCTGGAATTAAACTTACTACTGGGGAGAAAAGGGGTCATCAGTTGAATGCCTTCTCTCGTTACTAATGGTTACTAATTTGTTAAAAGGTTACGTAAGGTAGGTATATGGCCTCCGGTAGATTGCTCAAAATTTAGATACGATTATCATCAGTTTCTCTAAGAAATTGTCTCAAACTGTTGGCTATTTCAACAGTTTCATTGGTTAAAAATCCCATCATCAGGAAACTTAATGGTTCGATGTAAAATGTCACAATTTGATGTTTTGTTAAAATCAAAAATAATGAAATCTTTTCTACATGTATCAATCAGAATCCTAATGAAGAGGTGAAATACGTAATTAACTATGATTTGGCAACAATTCCTAATTCACCTAGACATTTCCCAAACTTGTACCCAGTGCCGCCGTATTGTCGCTGCTAAAGGATAAAAGCACTGGAGACCAGGATGTGATATTTTGTAAATTCAGTCATGGCCAGCTTAAGATAAGGCCAAATTTGTCACTGACAGATTTCTAGAACATGGGATTAGAGAAAAGCATTAAACTGGACATTTTAGACACGTAATCTTTGATGGATTAGTAAACATTTGAGTTAACAAGAAATTTATCAAAAATTGGGGGAGAAACCGACCCTTAAATATATTTTTTTAGAAGGTTAAAACATGCGGAAAAATTATTTTTTGTGGACAATTTTCTCAGGATGTAACGATCTTCATAAAATGAATCTTACTACAAAAGTCTCCATCATTTTTTGTTCTTCCGTTATCTAAAAAAGAAGACAAGGTACTAAGGGGCTGAGTGAAGATTTTAGATTAGTCTGTTTTTTTAAGTGAGTAATTAATGGCAACTCGAAATTAATACATCTATCTATATAACAATTAAAGCATCATTTAGGTATGGACGATGTAAAATAGCAAAATTGTCGAGTAAAAAAGATGTATTATAATTATAATGCTATTTGTCAAGATATATTACCTGTAGATATATATATATAAAAGGCGAGACATAATGTTATTATCATTAAGAAGCAACAAAGATATTTTAATACATTTTTTTTGAAAATTTTATACGTTAAGGGTAGATATAGCCTTGCGGTCAAAAACTTGGAAAATTTCTAAAGGAAATTCTACATTCTACCAAACGCAGAGCTTGAAAAAAGTAAAATCGACTAAGCTATAAGCGGTGAAAGAAAATTTGGAAAAACCACATTATTTTCACCAAATAGTATTCATTCAAACTAAGAACCAGTTTGATATTAATCCTTATCTATCATTAAAAGGTTCTGAAAGTTAGGGGTTCTATAAATTGATAGAACTTGAGGTATGAGATTCTTGTCGGTGACATATTGGGCCTTATCTTTAGCTGACCATGATTCAGTAGATCCACGGACTACTATATAGTAGTCCGTGGTAGATCAAAAAGTAGAATTTCCTAAGCAAAGATCTTGTCATACATGTCATGCTCAGCATAGATATCTTATTTTCATATGATAGATTGGATTCCTTATCATCCGTTATCTATTATTCAACACAATAACTTATCACACGAAATGACTGGAATTTTATTCCAAATACAAAGACTAATTGGTTGAGAATTGTAAAAGTCGTATAAAATGAATGGAAAGAACATATATCGATATCGATTTATAAACGAGCTATAAATTTGCATTTATATATATTTAATGATTCTATATTCTTATTTCTCTTTTAGATTTCCCATCTGACTGGTGACATTTCTTAAAACGCGAGAAAATTGGGTTTGGCTAGTCAAATAAATACTTTCTTGTCAATAAAAGTGGTTAACACATAAAAATACAGAGAAACATTCCATAAGAAGATGTGTAAGTTAGTAAAAGGTATTTAGATCGAGTAAAAGTTTTGAATCAACATAAAGAAAATGAAATATTCGAAAGATATATTGAAAGTAACTGCTATGAATATGTAGTATTAACATGGAATATCTTCTTTTTGTTTCAACTCTTTCTTTGGCAATATTACTCGGTGTTGCGAGCGACGACACCAATGCATGTGTATTTATGCAGTTCGGTGGTTCACTGTATACACCGAGCCCCGACTGCAATAAGACGACGATATGCAATCGGAATTTTGCAATAACATCTCATTCGATGCCACCTTTTAGTGGAGCTACTGTCTTAGAAACTCTTATTAAAAGATGCTGCGGTGCTTGCATAAAACCGAAAAGTATATCTTCGAAGCGTGTAAACATCAATAATTTCAATATTGAATCTACCATGGCGTCCATGCGAAGAGATTCGGACTTTGCTTTTCCATTTTTGTCGACGACGAGTTCAAAGTCGTACATGGGTTGGCATTTTGTTCCGTTTATGAGTGTACCGTCATTCGTTCTTATAACAGTGAAGCAGAACAATAACCTGCAGCAAATTATTCGATTGGGTTTTCAACTCTACCCCCTGATCATCATATGTTTGACTCTAGCAGCCATCACAGGGTTTTGTATCTGGTTGTTTGAGTCCTGCCACCATGACAACGAGCTCTTTGACAGATCGTTTTTCATTGGTTGGTTTGAAGGATTTTGGTGGTCTTTCATATCTATGACAACAGTAGGGTATGGGGATAAAGTACCCAAAAACCATTGCGGTAAAGTTATTGCAGTCTTATGGATAATTATCGGTATCACATTGTTTAGTATACTCTCGGGAGAACTAACGAGTATAATCGTAAAAACGAATAATCCGCCAGCGCCGAGTGTACGTGGAAATGTTATCGGTATACTAAATTACCGTGAGTACGATAAATCTTTTGTTACTCAAAATGGCGGATTGACGTATACAACGAAACCAAAAAACAGTTCTGATAATTTCTATACAAACTTACACGAATTGATACGTGAACTACGCCAAAAGAAAATTTTCGGGATTGCTATTGATAAAAGTACCGCGTTCTACACAACGCAATATCTGAGAAACATTTTAAATAAAACAATACAGCAGGGGAGTGTATCGAATAAGGAAAAAGAAGAAGATGCTAATTTCTTCTTGTATGATACAGTACAGAATGAAAAACTATACAAAGGAGATAAAATGGCGTATGGGGTAATCATAAAAAACAAAACTCTTTTTGAATATTTTGGCAGTGCCCTTTCCGATAACCGGCATGCACTTTTCTCCGAACGCGAGTTGTCTTGGAACAAAATCACAAAAATGAAAGAAACTAAACAAGTACTGTTTGACCCTAAAGGTGAACCGTTTATCTATGGTATCAAAATGACGTTTGGTATAATAGCATGTATTGTCGTTTTGGGATTTTTTTTTGAAATCAATCGAAGAGTACCTCGTTTTTGTAACAGCGGTTAGCAGGGATTTTCTTTTGGCCCGGCGAACGGAGAATTTCGCCGGGTGACAAGCTGTCAAGTCCATTAAATTCGCCGGACCCCATTTACCAAAATGCACTCAAATCGTATCTTATGGCGTCCTTACATGACGAAATTCTCAAATTCGCCGAGTGTGAACAAACAATCGCCACACCTCATTTTTCAAAAGGAAAACCCTGGGTTAGTTAGTACGTTGTCTACAAATCATAAGTTTGATTGGTTCAAAGATACATCATCTAGAATCTCATTGGTTGATTTCAAAATGTCACCATTTGATATTTCGCTGAAACTAAAACTCATTATAAAGTTCTTAAAAGTTCTTAAAGTTCTTAATCAAAATCTTGATGATGTAATTTTTAACCAATGAATGAAGACAATCCTTTAGTATGTTGTATTTCTTCATATATATATTTTTACGTCTTATTTTTCTATCAGTTGTAAAAGAGAGAATATTTTCTATTTTTTTTTTTATTATGAATTGTTTGAAAGCTGTTTTGTGATCAATTTGATTGAAAATAAAAACAAAGGAAAAAAATGAAAAAAAATGTTTTCTCAAAACAGTACCAGACCAAAAAAATATCGGTAAATACCGGATGACTTTTAACCCTATCCAGACTAGGGGGTTCAAAGTAATATTTCATAGTAGTTTAAACTTGGTTGTTCCCCTACGAAATTGACGTACACGCTTTTTTATAACAAAAGCTAGGATTTTATTTATCAAACCTATTTTTATTGGGCTTTTTACATAAGTCGTTCGGGGAATAAAATCAACCCTTACTAATTTTCGGTAATAATAATCCAAATACTCTAGTAGCTGGACTCTCTTAACTTTAAACTTAAAAAATAAATCATCAAAATTCTTACAGTCATCATATTTTTGCTGATGTCAGCATTATTTTGGTCAATTTTGGTCAATTTTCCCAATTTTGGCTAATGGGCGGTCCAAAACTGCAAGTTTTTTCTAGTAATTGATAAATGTATTAAATTTACTCTTCAACACTCCTCACAAACCAGAGTAGAATAATAAAGAATTCAGATTGTTTTAGATGGCTCAAACTTGCTTCAAAACTCACAAAGAATACATCAAAATACTGTACTGTTCTGACCTTTGACAAAAAAAAACCTAAAAAGAATCTTTAACAAAATCTAAAATATCTACAAAAAATATTCCGTTGTAATAGCATTGCAGTGACATCTGTCTGGTCTGAATGTCGAACTGAACGCTGTACCTTCCTACCTTTTTGGTAGTAAACAATGTGCAGCACCATTGTCAAATGAAATGTGGCACACAAGACAAGAAGATCTATAGAAGAAAGGCAAGTAGTCTCAAGCTAGTTACAGTGGTAAGTGACCGGACCCCTTAGCAAAATTAGTCCGGAGGCAAAGTGGCATATTTTCTCTTGACACAGACAAATAGTATATCAGGGACGCCGCACTGGGTACGGTTGGTGCAGTTTCCACTGCACCTGTTTTTTTGGCTACATAAATTAATTTTCATTTTCTAATTTAACACATGCTGAAATTAGCTTAAAATAGGTTTAGTAAAGCCGAAAGTTCAACCCCGTTTTTGTTCGCCTTCAAACAGTGTGTTGTTCCTGTCCCTTTTTTAGCCAAAACCGGTAATTTTAGCCACTTCTGATGCTCTGAAGCATATAGTTTGTATGAAACACTGATAAAAAAGTGGGTCTTGCAATTGGAATAAGGGCTCAATCATCTTCATAGGATCGGTGGTTCACGAGATATGAGAGATGGCTATTTTTGGCCATTTTTAGCCAAAAATGGCTATTTCAGCCAAACTGGACCACACCCAAAAATGTAAGGCGCGTTTTTTCCATCCGTATATACCCCTCTTTCAATATCAGAAGAGAAAATGCGGGGACATATAGTGCAAGGTCAACCTTAGGAAGCGTCTAGACTACTGTATATATCTTGTTAGCAAAATGCAACTTTCTTGTAGTCAGTTCATATAGTCTAGACACTTAAGCTAGGTTTTGCTATATTTTCCATATTTCTTAACCATTGTCGTATAAAATAATTTCGATTTTACGAAAAATGAAGTAGAAAAATAAAATTTTCAACTCCTTCATTTCAAACGTTTTGCTAATGAGAATGGTATTTCTGTGTACCAATGAGTTATTCAGTCGAATGTGCAACCAACTACAACTGTTTTTTAGTTGTTTTTTTTACCTATTTTCAGGTAGAGTAAACTCCACTTTAAGCTCTGTCAGAATCAGGTCAAATCTCCAACCACCTTTTTTTGTAATGTTTAATAAGTAGGATAAAATAAAGTTAACTCTTGCTAGGCACATCCAAGTCATGCAATAAAAGTAAATAAATTATTGCCCAGTAGCTCCTTACTATGCCGCTGTTGACGACTTAATGAAGCCCTTGTGCGCGTCTCATTTTTATACTGCTTTCCTTGTCCTTGAATTAAGAAATATTTAACCAATCAAAATGTCCTGATGTCAATGCATTCTTTTTAAGAAATGTATATTACATGTTTTTCTTTAACTTCTTAATTAGCTAAAGTAATCATAGTGTAAAATAAAAAAATATATATTTTTTTGTTTTATGTATACAATACGAACCTTTCAATTTTTTGTGTGT
>JAUKPT010005193.1:0-10595 GCA_032273505.1 Nanomia bijuga | reverse complement strand
GTATCAGGGCTAGGTCGAAGTTTAACCGTATGTTATAAAAAACCTGTCAGTGACATATATGGCCGTGTATATAGTTGACCATGTATCAGAAAATCTGTTAACATTTTATCGAAATAACAGGTTAACAGGTAATACATAAGACTAGGTATAAACTTTTAATTTGTCTCGTTTTAGATCACTCGTTCAAGAGTTACAAACTTTAGAATAATGGCACGTTTTTGGTCAAAAAAGTAATAATTATTGTCAAAAAAGTGCTGACACAAGCAAATGCATTCTATTTCCTGCCTTCTATTTTTGATTTTCATAAAGTAAGTATTGTGATAAAATTCGGCAATATTTAATGATTTTATCACGATCATTGACAGATAAATGTTAGTTTTTTGAAAAAGCTGAGATGGGAAAAAATGGGTCAAACATAAAGTTTAGATAACTGTTCCAAGAGTTGAGAAATGGCACTTTATCGATGAAAAAAGTGAAAAACGTTTTTGATCGTTAATTTAGCAGATTTTGGAACAACTTTTTATTCCAAAGAGATTTTTCTTGAAAAATGACGTCAGGGCATCGTGACGTTGATCATTAACATTTTGTAATACTTGTTGTGTTGCGCGTGTGTACGCACGCTTTCCCCGCAACATCAACTGATTAATGCACAAACAAGCACAAAAATAACAACAAGCCATACAAAAAAGGTAGGACAACGCTTCAGAAGTAATCCATGGACTATGAGTTATTCATTATTCTGTATTATTTTCACTTTATTTGTCTGTTACATTATGCATTGTTTTGACCTAACTTGAATTGATATCTACTCTGTGGGTATACCGCAGGATCAAAAGAATCTCTACTAGTCCATAAAACGCCTTTAAAACGCTTATTTGAAATGCTACAGTTTAATCAACATTTAGTCGTGCTGTATCTTTCGTTTGTCGCATGACTAGCCTTAGACCTACATCACGATAAAAACGTTAATTCTATTATTCTAAATTGTTTCAGGTTATAGATCTAGATTAGGAACATATGTAGTCTTATTGTTCACAGGATCAGATTGAATTAAAAGTGACAAAACGATAAATGGGTATAAGGCTTATTTAAAAATGGATATAAAGGCATAAAAGCTTATTTAAGCAGTTTGACTCTCAGTGGACAAGAATGTGTATTTGAGTGTGTTTAACTAAATCTAAAAGTACTTGACAATAGAGTTATGCGTGCGTCCTAACGTTTGTTTACAAATAAATAGTGGAGGATTGCTTAAGAATCATGAAAGTGGTATAAGAGTAGTTGATATTTCAGTATATTTGGACATATGTAACAGCTGAGTTAAAGTAAACAAAAAAGTGCTCGTATATCGTTGCATTACTTGTTTGTATTATCATCCTTTATCAGAATTATTTGAGGTTCAATCACTACAAGATCAAAGATGAAGGTATTTTTGATTGTGATGATTGTAGGGCTCGTCTATGTCAACGCAGAGGAGAAGTCCAACGAAGCTACAGAAGCTACTGATGGTATGTATATTTGCTGTGTTGTTAGGTATGTCTAAGTGTTGGAAATTATAACGATGCCTTTGGTTCCCATCGCAGAATTTCATTTTTCAGTCTGCGTTGAACCTATTCAAAAAGAGATTCAGTCCACAAGATCGAGTAAACAACATAGATATAGGTTTCAAAATCGCACACATTCTTTTACCGGATCTGTGGTTTAACTCATAAATTTCTCTATTCTATTGTTAATTATTTTTATAACATCAGTATGTGTATCTTCTTCTATTTTTGATCTTACTTCGCCAATTTGTAAAACTATTAATCATATCTTTTATATCTCTTTTTCTTATTACGAATTTCTCAAATTTTAGATGTTAACACATGGATTGATCGATTGATTTGCAAAGCATGTGGTTCGAACGAAAAAGAAAATTCATGGTGTCGAACCCGATGTGGTCACCATGGAGATCATCACCTCGTCATCATGAGGGACATCATCATCATGAAAAACATCACAGTGGTCATCACCATGATCACCACAAAAAACATCACCATGGACACCACGAGGAGGGCCACCACCAACACGAGGGACATCACCATCATCATCACGGACATCACCACCACCATCATCTTCACTCAACTGCTAAACCAACTCACCCAAGAGTAACAACATCTGCTCCTTTACCCCAAACAACAACCCCAAAAGCCATAACTACAGCCCCCGCCCCTCTCACAAAACTAAGAGTAGAAACAACAAAGAAACATCATCATCGACATCATTTCACCATTGGACCTACAGAGAAATCTGACACTACAGTAGAAGAACCAAAAACTACGTTGAAACACCACCGACATCACCATTCCTTCCCAACTGAATCCACAGTCACGAAAGGTCATACTGGCACTCATAAACATCATAAACACGTGATCAAGAAAAATCTACCAGCTGGGTGGATTCCTTCTAAAACATTGAAGAAAGCTAGAAAGGTATAGTATGTTTATCATTCTTATATAGTCTATGATATACTTCTAGCTATTTACCTAATGATTTAACCACGATTTCTAAATAGAACCCTCAGTGCTAAAATATTTATTTCCGGTAGGATTTTTTGTATATTTTCCCCATTTGCTATAGGTTTTGCCCTGAGCCATTACATACTCATAAGGTTCTTTTAGAACTAAAGCGCTTAATCTATTGCAAGTTTTATTAATATAAAACAAACGAAAACAGGCAATAATAATTCTATCTAATAATTAACTGCTTTCGCGGTCAATTCGGGGAAAAAACTGACCGAGGTTTTAAAAAATTGACCGAGAGCAACGAGGTCAATTTTTTATAAACCGAGGTCAATTTTTCCGAATTGGCCAAAAAAGCAGTTAATTAGTTAATAATTAATAGTTTGAACAAATAAAATACAAAGGAAGAAACTGGATTTTCAAAATTTTTACTAAATAATTTTTCTACAGCTAACTAGTAACAGCTCAAGTTTAATCACAACAATTCAAAGAATCAATGCCCATCCAGGCCCATCATCAAATTCATTCATCATAAACCAAATAATAAATATTTCTGTAAACACTAACTGACAACTCTTCAACTTTATGATGTAACGGAACTTCTAAAAATAAGCCAAATTTAAAGCCATTTGAAAGAAGTAAGCGTCTTTAAACACTCTCCTGGATACCAGAACTTGTGAAAACGGCCGGTGTCTTCACATCATTCAAGTCCTTAAATTTTGGCAACCTTCGAAAATGAAACTATATGTCAGTTATATAAAAAGTGTACTTAACATTAATCTAACTGTCTTTATTAGGTAAGTTCCAAAATTGGTTCAGTGAATGAATACTTTTCAAATGAATTTTAATATTCATATTTTGGTTTCGTGGCCGCATAGTTGAGAGAAATGATATATTCACCTTTCCAAGTCACGTCACTTTCGATCTTCTCATCTTTTATTTCTTTATTATTGATAAAATTAACATCATTTGGAAGAGGAAAGGAATGCGCTTTTTTTGATATAAAGATCACCTTGCTCCGATAACAACTTCCTGCATTATATCCAGTTAAAGTTCTTGTTTTCAATTTTCTGATACCACTGTAGCTACCATTTTGATAGTTACAAAACATCGTGATCGGTGACGGCACGCTCGAAAGATGAATACATGATTAAAATCAATTAAAGATTAGTCACTAGACTATGTAGCAGGAGCTTGTCCCGGCTTTATTAGCTTGAAAGTTTATCTAGTATTAAATTTTGCGAGTTGATTCCAGCCCAAGTAGTCGTATTTAGTAAATTGCATGAAATATGCGCTTGGTACATGATTGTAGATAAAGTAAAATAAAATATTTTAGTTACATAAACGAGTACTTAGTACTTGTTATTTTCAGGCTTCATTTAGTCATTCTCAGAAAATTATTTTGGCAATTTAGCATCTTGATAACATTAATCAGCATGAACATTTTTGTAACATTCATTTTTCAATTTCCTTTACCTGTTAAATTTTGCAAGTTGTCAAAATGAGAGGTTTCGTTTTTACATCAGTGACGTTAATTGATTACTTTTCTTTTTTTTTCTTTGTAGATGCATGCCTTCAAGAGAATGATCTGATCTGGTGACCATATGTCGACTTAAAAGAAATTGTTTTCAGAGGTTGAACAATACATTAAATAACAAAGTCATCGGAATTCTTTCTATTGCAAACACAAACTTTTTACAGTCATAGCGACATACATTAAAAGGACCTTTCATGACATTTCTTCTGACTGTCAAAAACAATACTCTGGTTGTTGACATTTTTACCAAGACAAAGTTTATGTAAAGCTATAACTTGGCAGAAACGTTTAGAGTTCTTCAGGAAAAGGGTGTTTTCTCTAAAATTATATAAGAAAAAATACAATATGACATTTAACGAGTAGTTTATGTATAAATAAAATTTGCCATAGTTTTCCCAAAAATGCTTTTTTGATTTACGTATGTTTGGAGGAAAATATCCACTGCGCGTGGGTCAAAAGGGGTCATCAAGTAAATTATTCGCGCCAATCGTACAGTTTCATTGGTGTACAGCTACGACATTTGTTGGACTTGTAGACAGGTACCTCAGGTTTCCCCTGGCATCACCGCGTGTCAAAGTTTTTTCGATGGTACAAGAAATGAGGTATGAGAAATGCCCTGTTGCCAAGAAAATTTTTTAAAAATGGCGGATTTTTTGGCCAAAAACGCCTGAAAAAGCCTAATTTTTCTATCTCCTGAACTACTGATTTACATCTTATTTGAACGGAAATATGCTTATTTCTATTGTAATCTGCAACTAAAAAGTCTAACAGAAATGGCTAAAATTGGCTATTTTGGCTAAAAATGGCTAAAAATGGCGAAATCCAGCAAATTCCGTTATCTAAAGAACCATGTACAATTGGACCTTGGCGAATAGCTCATCGTTACCGGGAGATGCATGTTTCTATTGTAATCAACAAAGAAAAAAGTCCAATAGAATCGGCGAAAATTGGCTTTTTATTTCGCTAAAAATGGCTAAATTTAGCATAATTCATTATATCAAGAGTCTTGCATAATGTCAGACGGACAAGGTTTTTACTTAATGATGCATCCGTTAATAGCTCATCTTAACCAGAAGATGCATATTTATATTGTAATCTGCCAACAAAAATATTTTAGCTTGAATAGAAATGTCTACAATTTGCTATTTTTGCAATAATGGCAGAATTTAGCCAATTCCATTATCTCAAGAGGCACTGTCTGTGAGAGTCGGGCAACCAAGGATAGTAATGGCGTCAAAGTTGCTATTCCCCTGGTTATTTCGTTAACACTAATGATAGAAAAAAGAGTGCAAAACGTAGGTCAAAATCAAATATTGACGTAGATTTGTGACTTTAAAGTTTGTCCCAGAATATCAGCAAATTGACGAAATTGGTGAAAAGCCACATTTCTTGGCTAAATGTTTTCAATAAAAACTGTTTTTTTGTCTCATGATCTTATTTAACACCTATCACACATTTCAAAATGACACAAAAATAGTGATTTGAAAAAATATATGTTGAGCTTTATCACAGAAAGCAGTCTAAAATTAGCGCCAAATTTGAATTTTTGTGATTTTTAAGCCGATTTTTTCAGATGGTTATTTATATTTCACCTAGTTTCTCATTGTATATGTCAACACGTAGGCCCAAGGTCTAAAATAAATCAAATCGCAATTTCTTTCAAATTTTCTTGGGTCTAGAGACGAGTGAATTCTGTGCAAAAAATATCAATACGAAAATGCACGATTTCAACACTTTCGGACGCATTTGTTGATAAATTCCTTTTGTTTGGGCCTGGAACAATGATCAAACCTGAAGGGAAGTAACAAAAAGGCTGGCTATACACCGAAACAGAAGTGTTAGGGAACCAAATTTTTGAAAACACTTACAGTAGACATTGATGATTGTCGAAATGTAATTTTGTGCATAAAGTATGAAATTTTGCATAGAGCATCTAAAACATAAGTGGAATCGATTTAGAAGGGCTGACATCAGAGCTATTTAAAGACCTCATTATGAAGTCATAACATACCTTCCAGGTAAGTAGGGTAATTAGGGAGTTCAACCGCACAATTTACAGCAAGTTCAAAACATCGGGAAAAATTTAATCTCTACGATTTCCTTGATTTGATGCGTTTTATGTTTTTTTTTTGCAAAACTTGCAAAATAAAAGATAGCAAATTTGTTCACCTAAAGAGAGATTTGTATCCAGGTATATTTCCTTATAACCTCGTCAAAACCCGGCCCATTATGATTCCGTTTTAGGAACTCCATAAATAATGGCCCTGGGATTACCTCCATTTAATATTCATACAAATTACATGACAGCTTAAATTGTACAATACAACAGGATTATCGATTATCCTTCAAATTATTAAAGAATCAGGACAGATGTTTTGCTGATGATGCAAAAAGTTATTCTGCAAAAATATTGCTTTATTTTGCACCTTTTTGATAATATCTCATGAAATAGTTATCCAATTTTATTTGTTGAAAAGAGAATTTACGCTCTTTCTAGTGGTATATAATTCATTGTATTTTGATGTTTAGAAAAAAATGACCTGAATACCCTAAAAACCTTTATCTAAAGGGGCAAAGATAGTATTTTTTAAGACCATAGCTGTTATAGAATACTATTTTGAAAAAAAATGGTAATTTATAAAATCATGAACAACTAAAAAAAAAATTGAAATATTGTCGTCCTGTGTTCTCAAAAAAAAAGTGGGACCGATTTTTTAGCTTGATTTGATGCAACTTTTGCCTTTATTTTCTGATTGCAGATTTTGTTTTTGATGAACATTGGTACACGCGTAGTTCCTGATATCTTTGCACCGCCAAAAGTATTTTCGATAAAACCCATTTCTCCCCTTGAAGTAAAACCAAAAGTACACTATAAATTAACCATCTGATATGATCTAGTATTTTTAAAGTTGCAGAAAAATAATTATCAAGATAGGACTATCTGTGAAATGGCCTGCACAATGTTTAGGTATATCAGATGAATCAAATCCTTCAGCCAGTCCTTTGTGGTGTTCAAATATCGATCAAGTAATGATTTACATTTCAGCAGACCGACTGCCCATTGCTCCTGCCGTGAACCCTATAATCAGACAACACGGCCTAACCTTTGCCCTTCTGGCTTCTTGGAATCATTGATAGTCAAATTGATATACCAACTTTAATAAAACATAACAAAAGAATATTTTTGACAGATATCTATCAGCAAGTATGGTGCTAAGAAAATATGACCTCCAGTACTGAGAAAATATATTAGCTATCGACATTTGATAAATAGCAGCGGGAGAGATCAGTATGCGTTTACATGAACTCTATGCCCATCGAATACTTGCGATTTGCCTTTTTATCTAATTTGTGATTCATTGGATAAAGTTTATTTTGACTTTCGTTATTTATCTTTTTGCGATTGTAAGATTTTTAGTGGGGCATAAGAAAAGAGGAGAAAAGTAGGCAATCTATTTATGGTTCATGACTTTCACTTATAATCTGACAGCCATGCATAAGGTCTTTACGTCCGACTAGTGTTTCGCCAACTACCAACTGATAACCCAATTTCCCTAACTTGACATGGTTCGATACGTCGGCATTGCTTAACAATAATAGTATCCTTGCTAAGAGCTTGAGCCAAGTGCATTTTATTGTATTGCTTATATTGACACTCGCCTCTACCATCTGCGTCCCCCACCCACTCTGATATATATGTACTGGGTGGGGCTGCTGAACAACCTATCCTTTTGCTGAGCCTGTTATCGTTCAGGGTATATGTTTTCATACGAACTTGATTCTGATTTCACTCAGGCTATGTATACTACATATTTAAATAAAAAGATTTTCATAGAGTATTTTTAAAATATCATCCTTAAAATAGCTTTTAGACTAGTTTGTATGCAGATTTTGATCACAATCTTGCCTAAGTATTATTTCAATTATGAGATTTCTCATCAAACATTCGCACTGGGTATCAACTTCACGATTTCTAAGGTTTCTACCAGGATCAGGGTGAAAATTTATCGGCGGAACTCTTGTGGAACATCAAGACCGGGTGCTCCATAACCATTAAGATCATAAAATGATTGTTTATATAGATTCAATTCGTCAAGTTCAAGATAAAACGCACACAAAACTTTTTACCTAACTCATGAAACATTGAATAAAACTTTCTCCGAGGTATTTATTTACTTTTTCTCGAAAAATAACAATGTTCATCAAAATGGAAAAAGATTCCAAAGAGATACTTAAAACACTTTTAATTGACGAAGGCATATTTCACTTAACAGAAAAGGCGTATGGTATTCCTGTTTTAGAAGAATAAGATTTCTAGAAATAAAAAGAATATTTCTAACTTGAAATTCAGTCCCAAAAGTTGTCAAGAATGTGCAAGAATTTGAAATCGTGATTTGAATTTGACCTCATTCACCATGGGAAACACTGAATACGTTTACTTCTGTAATTACTATCTACTCCCTGCACTATAAGAAGATTATTCAAATCAAATAAAATCTATTTTTGAAGGAGCAAACTACCACACCAGTCAACTTTACTTTACAACAACACAAAACTAATTTCTTCTTGGTCGTTGGTTATTTTATTTTTAGTTCCAGATACACATTTCAAAATTATGATAACACATAAAATTTGAGAACCACATATGGTGATGTCTTTACAGCATACCCTCTCCAAGGCATCGTGTAACGCTCTATAAGTACAACATGTTTACTTTTATGTAGAAAAGGTGGCCTGTGTATATAACATAAGTTTCAAACTGCCTATTTAGCATTCGATGCAATAACAAGTTTTTGGTGCAAGAATAATATTTATAAGAGTGTTCGCACACAGCAAGCAACTAGTCACAAATATTGCATGCAAAACGATGATAAAAGTGTATATACTTAAATAATAATAATTAAGTTAGAAGATGAAAGTTAGAAAGAAGATGGTGGGTAAAAGAATCAGTAATGTCGCCATTCAATTGTAAGTTTTTAAGATTTTTAGTATTTTGTCGAAATAAATGATACGAAAGAAGGGTGTAGACTAATCCAATTCAATTGAATGATTTTTGAAAAAGAGGATTAGTAAGGAAAAAATGCCCAAATATGATAATTTGGACTTGATTTACAATACATTAGACAGTGGCAATCCAGACGATGATATCAAAAATTAACCTCCTTCAACACAACTGTTAACTTTATTAGAACAATGAAATTACAATAGACTACAATAGCTACAAAGTCTTCTGGCAATACTCAGAAGAGTTATTTTAGGAAATCTTAATGGGTTTCTCATTAAAACTATTGTTATTTCTGTATTTGGATCATTTTCAACTTCGGTTCCCTTTTATTGTCTTCATAAACAAAAAAACATAGATAAATTAAAAATAAAAATAAAAATGATAAGGAATTGTCGCCAAATTTCGACTACTTTAGCCTTTTAATTGGTTAGAAATTACAGCATCGTGAAGCTAATTGGTTCAAATTAGCCATAATTTGGTGACAATCCTTAATGAGATGAGAGGATCTTTTTCTTATTTCCTTTTTTATCCTCTTACAATATGAGTTATCATCATTTTTTCCTTCTTTCATATAACTGTAAGTTTCAAATAATTGCTCCAAACATAAAATAAGTGTTTTTCCTCTTACTACTGAAACTCAAGCAAATAACGACATTCCTAATTTTGAAGAATAGACTTAAAAATCATTCATATAATTTATATATTTCTATTTGTGAAGCTATTCAAATGTAAGTAAAGGAAGCTACAAGAATTCAACTACAAGAATTCCTCTGTAGCCAAATTCGGGCAAACATTTCATCAATTTTAAGTTATCTTTTCGGGCCCGAATTTGGTAAGAACTTGAGTCGCTTTATCTAACATCTAGTAATAGAATTTCATGCAAAAATGATGACTCTTCTTTGCTTTGTCTTAGTTATTGGTAGTTAGGAATAATGATATATTGATGAAAACGTAGGTAATACTTGATAATAATTATGTCCAGTGTCCTTGAGACAAATTCCGAGAAAATGTTTCTTTTTACGGCCTTCGATTACAGGGTAATAACTTGATCATCTACTAACTCACAACATATGAAGTTAGAAATAACCATGGTATGGAAAAGTCGTCCTTTAAAATTCAAGTCCTCGTTTAAAAGATACTAAGTTGTTGGATTTGCCACAAAGTAGAAGAAAAATTCGATGTTTCATCTTGTAAGATTAATATTTTGAAGCTTTTTGTTAATTTGTTCTCGATAGATCTTAAGGAGGTATACGCGTTAATAGGTGTTTCGAAAATGTATTGTTTTTTTTACATAATTTTAGTCCTTAAATCAATCCTAACCTGAAAATAAAAAAGAATTGGGGTTTCCGGCCAAAATTCCGCTAGAATGACCCAAACAGTTTACCCTTTTTCCTATATATGTGGTACATTTGAGTGATATGAGAGGCGCCATGCTGTTATACAGAAATTTAGTTCGAAAATGTCCCCTAAAAAAAACTATCTCGTGTAAAACATTAAAAATATGTTTCCGGCCAAAATCAGGGTATTTCCACCATTTTTCACCCCAAAATATCAT
>JAUKPT010005191.1:0-10596 GCA_032273505.1 Nanomia bijuga | reverse complement strand
CCGGAAAAATTCTCAAGAATTAAATAGCTGTTTGTTGCAAACATGAGTCAAATAAAGCCTTAATATTGCTATAACTTGGAACCTTCTGTCAAAATTAATAAGCTGGGGGGTGGGTATGACGAAGAAGAGGAGAAAGAACAACAAAATTATCAAGAAAGAACAAACAACAAAGGTGGGTCAAAAACATCTCATCCAAAACCCTCAATAAAGATCATATTAGTCTACTACAGAAAGGGGCAGGATATGTGATTGCACCTTCAGATATACCAACAGATGACTACATCATAGCCACAGAGAGGGCTGCAAGAGGTGTACACCCAGGAGTAGCCACTGCAATTAGGGCAGAAATTGTACAAATACTTACTGGTTAAAGGAAACCTGTATGTAACATAACCATAGGAGAAAACAAGCTTTAAAGGAAGATGAGACCATAGTAATAGCCTTAACAGATAAGGGCAAATGCTTGGTGGTAATGGACAAGAAAGAATACATAAACAAGATGGAAACCAAACTGAAAGACAGGACTACATAAAGAAAGAACCGGTTGCAAAACTGAGAGAGATCCACAAACAAGGTGAGCTGGATTATCCTACATAAATGAAATCATCCCCATCCAAAACATAAATACCTAGGATGTCAGGACAACCCAAAATCCACAAAGAAGGAAACCCACTCTGTGAGATAGTAGATAGCATAGGGAGTGTATACAAAGAAATTAACAAACACATTTCAAAGATAATCAAGCCACTCAGAGGAAACACCAAACATTTTGTGAAGAATTCTGAGCACTTTATTGAAACAGTTAAGGACATCACTGTAGAAGATGAAGAAACACTGGTGTTGTATGACGTCACAGTGTTGTACCCCTGTATACCCCAAGAAGAAGCAATAAAGACCATTGAACAAGAACTACAGAGAGATGAAAAACTAAAAGAGAGAACCACAATGACAGTCAAACACATTATAGAATTATTAAAGATCTACGTCATCAACACTTATTTCACATTATATATAGACAAGTGAACGGGTTAGCGATAGGGGCCTCATCATCAGGGTTTGCTGCCTACATATTTATGGAACAACTGGAAAAGAGAGCACTTAACACGTTTATAGTACCACCAAGTATCTGGAGAAGATTTGTTGATGACACATTTGCGAAGATGAAGAAGGCAGTGATAAAGGAATTTCCTCAACCACATGAACAAGATTCACCCAAAAATAAAATTCACCACAGAAGTCCTCACTAAAAACAAGATTGTGTTCTTGGATACAGAAATCAGTGTAAAGGAAGATGGGACCCTGGAGTTTAAGATATACAGAAAACCAACCCACAATGACCAGTATCTGAATTTTTCTTCAAAACCACCATATATTGCAGAAGCTAGGGATTGTCAATACATTTTCTGACAGGAATGAAAAGATTGTCACCAAGGAGGAAGATAGAAAGGAAAAGGAAGTGAGAATCAAACTAAACCTAAGAGAATGTGGATACCTGGAATGGACCCTGAGGAAGAAAAAGACGTTGAAGTAAAAAACCATATGTAGTACCAATGTCAAAGGAACCTTTGAGAAGATAGGAAAGATATACAAGAAGTACAATGTCAAAACAAACCTGCAAAACACACCATGCAAGTTGAAAGACAAAGTTGGAAAGATGGACAAGCCAGGAGCAGTATACAAAGTCAAATGCAAAAAACATCAAGGAAAAACATACATAGGAGAGACAGAGAGGGTGATGAAATATAGGGCATATGAACACAGAGTAATTAAGCACAAAAAACTAAAAAGAGGACCACATCAAGAAAGAAAATAACCTGAAGTAAAAAACATAACAAGAAGGAGAAGTTTAAGGCTAAAAAACAAGGAAGAGATTGATTATAAGAAGATGAATGAAGGTGAAAAGTTGATAAATTTAGATAGGGAAACGTTGGAAGTAAAAGAACATCTCCACGAGACCCCACACATGTGGAGGTAACAATACTAAATCACGAGCAAGACTGGTGGAGGTGAGTGCGAGAGGCCATACAAATCCAGAGACTGATCCTGAAGAAGGACAAGGGAAGATCACACCTACATCCGATATGGACTATACTTATGTGAAAATTAAGGAATCTGATTGGACGAAACAATGAGGAGCGTAATGACAATGTGGGCCAGGAAGCCACCTCAAATCACACTGAGGAAGACCAACCGACAGGTGGTCAAAACTAGTCTGGAATTTACAAAAAGACACCACCGAAAAAGGTATAAACACAGAAGCAAATACATAGAATTAGAAATGGATGAGCATAAATACTCAAGAATTAAAGAAATAGTGATCTGTCAAAAATAAACAGGGCAGCTAAATAAGATATACAGGAAGGTAAAAGGGAAATCAATAAGAAGAAAGCAGTATATTTGCAAATATTTGGTAAAACTTTATGCTATTGATCACAATTTATTAGTGCCTGGTATTGCCTTACTTTTCAAAATTTTTTCACACCACCCAAAATGAGTACCAGGTACTATGTTACTCATCAAAATATATTTTACACCACCCTAAAATTAGTACCAGGTTCTAACTAAATTTTAGGGTCAGAAAAAAAAAGTACACCACCCAGCATGTGGTTAGTATGCTGGTTCCTGACCCCTTGCTTACATTGCTCATTTTGCCTGACGTTGGAAATGATAGTTTGTTACTTTTTAAGAAAATATTTACCTATTGTCAATAATGAAATTCACCAAAAAATTAGGGTATGTCCGTTCTATGTTTTGTAGTCATTGAAACTGATGGTTCATTTATTTTTTTCTCTATGTTAATTATTTATAATTATTACCTACGTACTTACTGATGGTATCACAGAATTTCAAAAGAAAATAAGGAAGATTTTTACTCCAATAAAAAAACTTGGATTGAAATTTATAGTAAATTCAATGCTTATGACAGATGTTCTGTTGTCAACAGAGTATCAACTCTTTGCATCTGTATGTAAATGAAATGTATGCTTATGAAGGCACCCCTCCATGTGTGCCCAATTAGTATTACAACTTGGAATGTGTTCACAATCAACGGCATACATAACCAACATATAACATTTAAAAGAAACCAGAAAAAGATTCAGCTATCTATTGACCTTCACAGTCTGGCTTTTACAGGTATAAGTTGCTGATGAAATGCTGATATTTATATATATGACATAATCTATATTATATTGTCTGTCTGTACCACTTTTTCTTAAACTTTGTTGTGATAAAGGAGCAGCTAACTAAGAAAGATGGGGTCTGGGTCATGAATAATTAATGAGTTTCTCTTAATTAGTGCATGATTAGTGATTAAGCCTTAATTTGGCCTTTTCTCAAAAACTATTGATGATCAGTTTTTTCATAGTAGGCCTTAAAAATCGAATTTTGGTGTATATATACTGTTATATACTGTTGGAAAGCATTTTTGTACCTGGTTCTAGTCATTGTTGTTCTCTTTATCTGTCTGTTCTTCCTTCCATATATGGTTTCTGGTTTATGAATAATTAATGAGTTTTGACCATTAAAATCTTAAAACGGCCTTTTCTCAAGTAGTATTTACTTACACTACATTTTTCTCATAAGCAGATAAACAATTAATTGCCTGTTTTTTAACAGGCCATGCAGCTAGTAAGATAATAATTTAAGATGTTTAGCAAAGTGATCTGTTCCTCAATATTAATAATTCTGATATATTTTATCTATATTATATCATTCATCTTTAGAATCTATGGAAACAATGTTAAGTGAAAAAAAGTTGTTCTGATAGAAATTACAATAATGTTTTCTGGGGGTTTTCGTGGGCAAAAGCTCAAAACTGGGCTGCGCCTTTCTATAAATCGATTAAAACTAATGGAGAAGAAAAAAACTGAAATGGCACAGAAAGCAAGAAAAGAAATAGCTGATTTTATTCAAGTTAACAAGTACGATCGAGCTAGGATAAGAGTTGAGCACATCATCAGAGAAGATTATCTTGTGGAAGCAATGGAATTAATTGAAATGTATTGTGATTTACTTTTGGCTAGATTTGGACTTATAGAAACAATGAAACATTGTGACGAGGCATTAATTGAAGCTGTTTCAAGTGTTATTTGGGCTACTCCCAGATTGTCTGCAGATTGTCAAGAACTTCGAACAGTGGCAGAGCAACTGTGTTTTAAGTATGGAAAAGAATTTGGGCAACAAGCCAGATCTAATACAAGTAGTACTGTAAATGAACGTTTAATTTTAAAACTTAGTCCTGAACCACCACCTAAAATTTTAGTTGAAAGATATCTCATTGAAATTGCAAGAAATTATGATGTCCATTTTGAACCAGATCAAGATGTCCTGATGAGTGAAGGCATACCATCAATTGATTCAAAGGCATTTGATATGATTGGCAGTGGTCCTGGATTTATTGGGTTTCCACCACCCCATGATGGCCCTTCAGGTGGTAGTGGTGGTGGTATGCCTGTTGTTGGTGGATTTTCTGTCCCTCCTGGGGGTGCCACTGGGAATAGTAATATTGATGCTTCTAGGGTAGTACCACCTTATCCAACAGATGACAAAAATGCTTTGTCAAACAGACCTTTGCCTCCATATCCTACACGACCTACAAATAATCTAGCTCCATCTGCACCATCGATTGGTGGGAGTAGTATTCCAGATTTACCTGACATTCCTACTGGTGCATCATTTTCTTCCAATCAACAACCTGGTGGTGGTGGTGCAAATACAGGAGATGATGTTGATTTTGATGATTTAACTCGAAGATTTGAAGAGCTAAAGAAAAAGAAATGAAGATGATGATGCATTAATATTTTTATTTTAAAAGTTCACCATTAATTTTTGTACATATTCAAATATTTCACTGATAAAATATGTTAAGTTTAGTTTATTGTTTTTCGTGAGGGATAAGTGTTATGGTCAAGGTTTTGAAGCTTGTTCTTTCTTGGGTTTTCTTGATTTGATAATTTTTTTGAATAATAAATGACGATATATATGACAATATGCAACGATTGTGAAGAAATGAGGCAATATTTCACTTTCCCCTGTCCTGTGGGGAGAGGGGGAGGGGCTCAGTATCTCAAGATACTGTGTTTTCTCATCCATTTTCAATTAAGATACTGCCTTGGCAAATCATTAAAAACATTAACATAGAGCTTATTCTTTTTCAAAGTTTGTGATAAGATTAAATAACTTGAAATCATGTGCAAACAAAAAAGAGTATCTCCAGGTACTGGTTTGTCATTCAATGGTAGAAAAAGCTGCTTCTATTTTTCATTTTCCAGTAGAAAACCTACTGTTAAAGTATTTTTCAAAATAAGTGAGACAATTTTTTAACATCTGTATAACTTATGCAATTATAAACCAATTTTCAAAATTTTTACACAGACTACTGAGCACTTCATTGTATATTCATTTGGAGTGAAAATACTGAATGGGAGATGATAAAAAATGAAGAAGAAAATTTGCAACTTTTTTCCTGAGCCATTTAAAATTTTTTAAAATATACCACGGGGGTCCCCAATCTTTGGCTAACTCAAAAATATATTTATTTTTATTCTAGCTTCATTTTTATATTAAGTTACGGTATCTTTTTGACCCTTAGTTGAGCAAAAATATGATAAATTTCTATGCATTTAGAGCATTTTTTTGAAATAGATGTTATGGGATAGGACCAGGTACTGTAGTAAGCATCCTTCGCGACAAGGAAACCCAGTCACCACAAGGGTGGTACACCATCCACTTAAAGTATAGGTATAAAACCTGTGCAATATTTGATTTGATATATTTTGAGATCTTATTTATTAACAATGGGTGTTGATGCTATTTTCTTCTTGTTATTTATCTAGTTTGTAATATCTTTTTTCTCTAGAAATAAAAAGATTTATAAAACATAGATCTTGATATTTTCAAAATGTAAAACTTAAGTCAATAATAGGCAGCCTTTTTCTTATGTTTGTAAATTTTAAATCAAAATAAGACTAAAAAATATTACTTTTATTATCAAATCTACACTACCTTTAACATCAAAAGGGATGTCCCTCCATTAATTTGTAAATATTTCCCAAACTCAAATCACTGATTTTCTGGCTAGAAATGACTAAAATGGCTAAATTCACTCTCTAGAGAACGAATGGTCGTAGAAAGTCAAACAAGGGTTCATTTTAATCAGAAGTTTCTATTAGTTTCTATTAGTGTTTCTATTAGTTTCTATTATGTTTATGTGTCTGATCACTGGAAATGACTTAAAATGACAAAGAAGGCCAAGGAAAAAAATGGCTGAATTTAGTATCTTGAGAACGAATGGTCCTGAAAAATAAAACTAGACCTTATTTTTGCTTTTTCAAAATGTTTCCCAAAATCAATGATTTTACATAATTCTACATAGTTTTCTTTTTATTCCCTCATTAGATATTCTAATAAAATTAATAATGTATAAATAAATAATAATGCTTGAGTTTTTTATGTGATAATGATTTTCATCGTCGTTTCAATCAACATCTTTGTCAAATTCTGAGTCATTAATGTCCGCAAAAAGTGTTTTTACATCTTTGGGTAAGGTGTTTCAATCCAATTGATTGTGCCATCTGGTATCCATCCATTGTTGGTCGATTGGTCGATGTTTTGATAATGAACAATAGCTTGCTACTAGATGCCACTAGTCGAACAAGGGGCAACAGAGATAAATCAGGTATTTTTCCATTTTTTCTTTTGTACTTCCAGTACAACTTTGATTGTAAATCATTAACATTACTGATATTATCATTATACATTTTACAAACAAATCTCTCAGCATCATAAAAACTCTGATTCAGTGTTGATCTACCTAAGTTATAACAAATCAGCTTCAGTAGTCCTTTTTCCACATTCTTATTGGCTTTTGTAGAAATCTAGACACATAATCATTGCCTGTAAATGCATGAAATTCTATCAGTGCCTCTAGCTGCTTATCGGATAAGGTTGAGCCATCACTTTTTTTGCTTTTTTCTATGTTCCATTATCATCTATAATATATTGCCTAGAGATTTCAAATAAGCCAACCATAGAATATCAATATCACCAGATGATGATCTAAAACAGATTTCGCTGATTCACTGAGTGCTGCACAAGGTAAGTAATTTTGGTGTCAGCTTCTTCATGATTTGTCTTTAATTTTTCAATCAACACAGTATTTTCATTCGTAATTTTCATGTATAATTCACCTCTTGCAAAGTTAAAAAATTACAAAGCTTGTTTATCTTATTTTTAGGTGTTAATTCCCTATTGAGACAAAAATTATTGTTCTTTACTTGCCCAACCGATGGATAACATTCTGTAGGTGTTCTAAGGGAATATACACCCAACGGTTCATGGCCCCTCATCAGATATTAAAATCACTATTCCTTGATATAAATGTTATTGTTACAAACCCAAATTTAGTGCCTAGTCAGAAAACGATGTCACTCTCCTCGTGTCGAGAGCAGCCTGAAGTCCGATGGGAAAGTGCATTCCGTACCTGGCTTCCCCCATATGATTGAGTATACATAATCAATAACATTCGATTTCACTACTACAAGTACTAAAAGTTAGGGTGAACTTGTGGAGCTAAGTTGTGAGCAGATACATATCGTTCGTGCTCTTCTGTGTTATGAAGAGTAATTAAATTATGGAGTAAGAGATAACACTTTTTATTCAAATTGTCTTTTCTTTTTTTATATTTTGTGGTCCATTTCAATTAGCTGCTCACTTCTATTTCATTAAGAAAGAATTCTTACCTCAACGACGAAGTTTCTTTCTTCCCGCCTACAATTTTCGACTGCCAGGTCTTACACAATTCGTCAAAATTAGCAGATGGTGGCATCTATGTTGTTCAATTTCATGATTCCTCTTTTCTCCTTCAATTTCAAAAGGTCTATAATTCGTGTTAAAGCCGTTCCATTCCATTCATTCAAATTATGTGTTTCAATCAATTTCAACGAACTGTCATTTTTAGTCATTTCCGGTGGTGTGACATACATTATGATAAACACCTATAGAAACTTTGGCCTTCTGATTAAAATGAGCCCTTGTTTGACTTTCTACAACCATTTGTTCTCAAGATATCAATCAAATTCAGCCATTTTAGCCACTTTTAAGCCTCTTTTGTCATTTTGAGTCATTTCTGGTCGTCCCATGCATAGACATTATAAGAAACACTTGGGTCCTCTAATAAAAATGAGCCCTTGTTTGACTCTCTATGACCTCTCGTTCTCGAGATATTGAATTTAGCCATTTCTAGCCATAAAATCAGCCATTTGGTCAAGAAGGCTTTTGAATTTTCAACTTTACAGGTCAGATTTGTGATCAGCACCTTAAAATTGACTAGAAAAAGTTTATCTCCCTCAGGTAAGATTCCTATTGGTCTAAATCATTAAGTTTGAATTCTTGAAAACGATGAAGATAATGTACCCGATTATCCAGCGGACTCTTAATCATATTCCAACTAAATACTCAGACTTAAATTGTTAAATTCGATCAAATAGTCGGATAATTTAATTTTGTTTTGGGGGTATAACCCAGGTGACAAGTTTCACTCAAATGTATATTTTGGAAATTGATCGTAAAACTGATAGAAACAAAATATTAACATAAAGTAACATAATAGGACCCGAAAATAGTACTATTAATAGTTATTAATATGGATTACTGTCTGACCTCTTCACATCATTATTTTTGGCATAATTGTAGTGTATTGATTGCAGGGGAGTACCATTGTGCACCATTCTCCAATATTGTTACTGCTTACTTTTCATGACTTCTGAAAAATTAGGAAAATGCATCATTTAGGCGAACACCAGAAATACTTTGAACGTTTGGGGTTTGACCAAAAAGTACTTGGAATGTCTCAATCAAGCTCTCTAACGATTTCCTGTTCCCTTCTTACTGTACTTCTTACTGAATTGCTTTTACAAGTTTTTCTTTTGACAATTCAAAGGCATTATCAAGCTCTTTTTGGGCTGAGAAGAGGTTTGAAGGGTTCCACCTGGTCAGTTTGTTGTAATGGAAGACTTGGTATTCTAATCCAAACCACCCACAGATATCAGCAATGTGTTTAGGTTTTGGAAAAGCTTTGATTGAATCAGGATATTTTGGGAGAGGTTTACAACATTTTCAGAAATATGAAATCCAGCAAAGCCAATGTTTTGTTGGGCAAACTGAAATTTGGATGGATTAAGAATAATGCCCTCATGTTCCACCAGATTTAAGTAATCAATCATCCTCTTTCAATGAACCTTGAGCTCTTCATCCCAGGCAACTGCATTTACACATTTAGTTTTATGAGGGATGCCAGCAATTAATTTGTCATAACGATAGGTATACGTCATAGTGAAAATAGAATGTCCTTTTTTTTTTCCTCTTCAGCAAGCCCAGATTAACATATTTAACAATATTCTCAGTATAGTCTATAACTTGATCACATCCTTGTATGGTACAGTCCTTGGTAAAATCACATACCTGCAATTTCCCTTTGATTTCAGCAGCAAACAACTGTATTGGCCGACCATGATCCTGCTTGAGGGATAAGAGTTCAGTTTTATGCATACTGGTTGCAGTACAGATGAGACTGAGTTCCTTTATTGCCTTCAACGTCATTTACAGTTATGTTATCGTTTGTCAACGTATTTGAAATAATCATTTTTCAGATCCTTATCGCAACACTGCCAGAGTTGAGTCGTAATGCGATCTGCTGGAATATCAGTTCCCTGTTTAAAAAGGTTCCATCTTTTCAAAAATGTATGCTATTCTTCCTCAGTGGTTACACAAGATACAGGTTTCTGCTTTGAGATCCAATGCGTAGTGGTATGTCATCTTTCAACATACTTCCTTTCATGTAAGTTAAGCATTGTCGTTGTGAGATACTTACTGGATGGGGAACGCGGATTGTAGAGTCGAGTGTCATTACAAATGATGCAATAAAATGCACTCGACTCGGGCTCTTTGCTAGGGCACATTAACTATCGTAAGGCAATGCCTATGGGTCGACCCATATGCCATGTGAGGGAAATTGGGTAGTCAACTAGTAGCTGACGAAACACTAGGTGGGACTTTTAAGCCATTGCTTTGATAAGCACGTAAAGAGCTTGTGCATAGCTGCTCCATCTAAAGTGCAAACCATCTAGATCCAGTATATGTTCTATGTGTACAAGCATGAATTTTCATGGACATCCAATAATTGGCTGTAGTAACTTTCTTCATATGATCAGATGGTGATTAACGATTATATCTTCAGATATTGAATAGAATATGATACCCTTAATCACCCCTTAATTACTTCCTAGCAATACTCCTTTAACTAGTCCACGGACTACTGAAATACAAGGACGGAACACTCTCACTTTACGTGAAAAAATCGATAGGGCACTTTTATTTTTTTAATAACTTTTTAACAAAAAAAGCTTTTTACTTCATTTTTTTTATAAAAGGTGGAACAATTAGTTGCCTAAAGATCTCAATTAATTAAAAACATTTGACTTGACATTAAAGCCCCTAAAAATAGAATCCCCCGGAATGACCCAAAAACAGAAAATGGTGTTATTTAGGAAAAAATGTATTTGGCATATTATTATCTAATAGTTAACGGGTGTAAAC
>JAUKPT010005189.1:0-10596 GCA_032273505.1 Nanomia bijuga | reverse complement strand
ATTTTTATTGTTTGTTTTTCTTAATCTTTAAATAAAAAAAAAAAAAAAAAAGAAAAAAAAAAAGTGATTTGGACAGCTCTTTATTCGAGTTATTTATTAATGACACAAGGTTACATTTTTTCTTCTAACAATTATAGAATATGTTCTCATGGTCATCAATTGATTATGTTAATAATAAATCAATGTTTATATTTTCAGAGACGCACAACTATAGAGAAAGATATACAATGTTTATGTGGTATATGGTATTACAAGGTTAAAATATATACTTAGTTTTATATGGAGAAATATGTATTTATTTGGTTAAGAAATTAAGTAAAAAACTTATTGTCACAATATCCATTACAAGAAAATGTGGACTTTTTAATTTCTCAACCAAACTAGTGACAATAAAGCTGTTTAGTCCACTTGTGTAGTGTACAATGCCGTTGTTTGATACATCAAAAAGAAGTGTGTCAGCTCTTCATTTTACTTGAGCACTTAAACAGTTCAACGCATTACTCGACGTGAAACCATCCGTAATTTACTACTGTAGAAAGGTTGTATAAACAATTACAGAAGAGAATTGAGTCGCTATATATTTCTTTTGGAGATACATTATCGCTCTGACGAAAATGTTGACATTAACAAGGAGAATCTTTATAGTAGTATTTTGACACATTGGTCAATGAAAACGCAAAAATTGAAACACTTTTCGTTAAATTTAGAAGTGAACAAGAAAGCTCACAATCGAAACCGGAACCAAAACCAGAACCGAACTCGCTGACAACACCGAAACCAGTAGTCAAAATTACAGCGTTGAAACGGTATAAAAGAGGGTTTCTACATGTGGAAACGAAAGTTCTTACACATTATGCAGGAAGCACGTATTTCCAATGACCTCACACAACTATGGTATCTTTAAAATGCACAGACATTACCTCCTGAATATCAATCGTACATCTCCGATTATTTGACCCTTACTGAAGTCTGGTACCGGCTCAAGAAAGAGTACCACGAGAAACAATAAAGTGCGAGATCATTTCTCAATGTAGGAAGTTGAAACTATTGTCTTATAAAAAATCTCCAAACTGTATTAGAGAAATTGTCGACGAGGTTTCTTTGATCTCTTGACGCATGATGGATTTGGGGTTTAGTAAAGACAATTATTTGTGTATCATTAAGCAAGACATATACGAACGTTTAGATCACAATACTTCACGCCGATATCGTAGCAAAATAGAGTTGGAAGGAAGTTGAGAAACCAGCGGTAGAAAATCTGGATAGATAATGTGATTTCCTTAGATTTGATGCCACAACGTTAGAATTGTCTGGTGTATCTCAATTGTCTCTAGAAAAGACGCCACCAACAAAGAAGATAAATTCTATAGAATGAGTAAATGAAGAGCCAATAATTAATGATAAAACTCAAGAAAAATGTATTCTAGGCTGTGACGCCATCCATACTTAGTGACTGTCCCATTTATACGAATTTTAATATTGATAAAAGAAAAGAGTTTTTAATGAAGTCGTCCCACTGTTTTGCTTGCTTAGCGTCCAACCACAACGCATGTGTTTGTAACAAGAAAGAATTGTGGAAATGTAAAAGTTGTTCTGATTTTTACCACCATTGGACATTGTGTTCAAGACCAAATTCAGAATCTAAAGCTCTTGATGCTAAATTACCATCATTATTTACCTGAAGAAAAGAAGAAATCCTTGGCGATACAATAAACACGAGATTCATCTCGTATAGTTAATTCAAACGATAATATCTCAGCAAGAGATTTCTCCCCCCCCCCTAGTCTTAGCAGAAGTAAAATGTGCCGATGGTTAGTGAATCATAGCTAAATGCTTCTTAGATACTGGAAGTAATTCCTTATTGATTGGATCAGAATTTGCTCAAAAGTCTAGACTCAAAGGAAAGGGTCTTAGTAATATCCAGTTTGACATAGCTAGATGGAAAAGAAGAATATGTTATTATCGTTACTTACATCAAAAAATGTTATGAAGTCAAACTTATGCACTTAGATCATATCTATATCTAGATGGTGGTGAATTGATATCCTTCTAGGTCTTGACTAAGCTTCTTTTGGTTATCCCAGAAAAAACAATTAGAGATCCTATATACCCAGATGACAACCCCTCAATAGCATTTACGAAACTTGGAAGCTACCTTTATGGAGGATTCATTGATCGACCGAAACGTACCGCTAATAACGTTTATTCAATTAACTATATCATTCATCATGAAGATGAGGGGTGGAGAATTTTTTTCTTTGGAGACATAATTGGTGTTCAACCTAGTTCTGTGTGTGTGTTCTGATAATGAAATTTTGGAGGCGTCGTTTATTAAGCATGTACGGGAAACGACCCATATAAAGGAAGAGTGTGTGTAAAAAAGCCTTGGAAACCAGGATATCCACGAAATCTTCCTAACAATTGTAAAGCTGCTACATATCAAATGATGAGAAGGGAAAAAAACTAATCCAGAATGGAAAAATAGATGCTTATAATAATGGATTATAATCCAGGATTTAGTGAATAGAGCATGGTCCATAAGGGGTCCGAGGTCCCCCAAAGATTTTAGGTCCCCCCAGATATTTAGGTCCCCCGATTTCGGATCGAAGAGCTGGTCCCCCCAAATTTAGGTCCACCCAAATCTTGCAAGAAGGTTAAGAGAAAGGAAAGCTATTTTTTATTATTTTTATTTTTACATAAAAGCTTACAGGCGGGTCAGCCCCTGACCCATGGTGAGAGCAATGGTCCCCCCAAACAAGGAGGTCCCTTCAGAATTTCGAAAAAAATAGGTCCCAGTGGCCGAATTTCGTGTTCAGGTCCCCCAAATGTTTGGGGGGGGGTGCAGACCATGTAAGAGGTTGTTTGAATTCAATCGAAGGAAGAAACAGAGAATCTCACAAATGAGCCTGGTTGATACTTGAACCATTGTATCGATGAACCATTAGATAAAGAGACTTCAAAACTGAGAGTGGTTTTTGATTCAGCTGCAAAATGTAAAGGATTATTTGAATGATTCTTTAGAGAAGGGACCCAATTACACAAAATCCTTACTTCACTGTATTTTAAGGTGGCGTATGCATGAGTTTTCTGTTTGTGGTGACATGTCCAAGATGTTCAATCAGATATCTGTTCATGTGAATGATCAGCTTTACCACCGGTTTCTATGTAGATATGGTAATCTTGCTGGTCCTATACTTCAATGGCTTCGTGTTTTATTTGGTGATAATCCAAGTCCTGATTTGGCAGCCTTAGCCATCAAATACCTTGCTGACATGTTAACAGAAATGTTTCCCCACGGTGCACGTTAAAAGATAACACTTTCATTGATGATATTGGATATTCAATGAAAACTCAAGAAGAAGCAATAATTACGATGAAGGAAATAGACAAGATTCTCTCGAAGGGAAAGTTTACAATAAAGAAATGGCATTTTAAATCAATCCATATTGATCGAGATAATGAAAATGGAGAAATAGATTATTTAGGACATTCATGGAATAAAAAAATGATACAATAAAGATTAAAATGATTCCTGATACCCAGTTTGTTTATGTAGATTTTACAAAACGAAATTTGCTAAGTCTTGGGATCCTCTAGGTTATTTATTACCTGCTACGATCAAATACCAACTCGATTTACAAAAGATATGGCAAGAGGGATTTGGATGGGATGATCAGTTACCCAGTGATAAATTAAACACCTGGAAAATGAATATTAATCAAATGAGATATCTTGAAGATGTCATTATAGATAGGTGTTTAATACCTGCATTATCTGATGGTGGAGATAATCCATTTGGGACCTGTGTTTACATAAGATGGCCAACTACTGTAGCTTATAAATAAAATTGTCATTTGTTTGTGCTAAAGCATTTGTAGCTCCATTGAAGATAAAAACCATTCCTAGACTTAAACTGATGGGAGCTGTTGCTATGTCCAAATTAGTCACCGAAATATTGTCTGGTCTAACTTATTCATTTGGTAGTGAAGTCGTTTTGTATTGGTTACATTCACCATCTTCTCGGTACAAACCTTTTGTTTCTTCTTGTATACAAGAATTCCAAGATAATCACCCTAACTGGCAAAACGAGGTACGTTATATACCAAGCGAACAGAACCCAGCTAATTGTTTGACCAAATATATCAATGTGGACAAGATAAAACTATGGCCAACATTGAAAACTGAATCTTTAGATGAAGAGAAGTTGAAAACTTATTTGGATCAACATTCACCTCCTCGGGAAAAAAGGAAGAAACTAAAGTATGGTTCCTCTGATTTGAAGAATGTCAAGAATAATTCAGTTCTCAGTGTAAACACTATCAAGAATTCTGATGCTGAGAGAAGTTATGCTGAACAATTCTCAAACTGGAATGATTTAGTCAGAGCTGTTTCATACATGAAACAGATATTCAATACATGTTCGTTCCTGAAAACTTTAAAGTAATCCTGAACACACACAACGAGCTCAAATGACTCTCTTTTTAATAAGTCAAAAAGTTTTGAGAGAGGATCAAAACGATACAAAACGAAGATTTATCAAATACAACCCATCCATCATTTGATAAAGACGGGCTGATAAGAGGTAAAGGAAGATTAAGAAAAATTGACTTTCCAGGTCATATCAAATATCCAATTATCCTTCCAGGAGAACAGCAAATTGTACGTAAATTAGCAATAAATCATCACAGGAAATTGTTATATCAGGGATATCGAGTCGTACTAGCTAATGAATGATGGAATCGTGATTGGAGGGGGAAGGACCTATTAAAGTCAATATCAGCTTAATGCATGTTTTGTCAAATTCGTCAACGTCAGTTACTCCAGCAACAGATGGGAGATTTACCCGAGTTTCGAGTACCTGTGCATTGAGCACCATCCGCATTAGTTGCAATTGATTTTTTTGGATTCTTTATAATCAAGGTAATAAGAAATGCTTCAGTTAATGGATCAGTGATGATAGTATCATGTATAAAAACGAGATGTCTACATTTAGAATTATGTTCACTTATCGATACTAATTCCTTTCTCCAAGCATGGAGAAGATTTATTTCCAGACAAGGTATTCATCCCAATCATGTCTTTTCAGATGAAGGAGGGACATTTAAAGGAGAATCGAAACCAATATCAGATTGGATAGCAAATTGGAACCATTAATTGATTCAGGATGAATTTAATCAGAAATTTTTTGATTTTAACTGAAAATATAATGCTCCCATCGCATCCCACATAAATGGTGCTGTCGAATCTTTGATCAACTCAGTGAGAAAGGGTTTTGATGCATCATCATCAAATTATACACGAGTCATACTTTTGTACAAAGATTGGTCGACAGCTCTGTCTGAAGTAACATACGCTATTAACAGTCGCCCATTGTTTCCTAAAGGAGACCCATGAGATTTCAATTACATTACAGGGAACACCATTTTACATCCATATGGACAACCAGATGTCCCCCAGTTAGTTAAAGAAGATGTAAGTCATTAGGAAAATGTTCAGTGTCATGAAAAATAAAGTGGACATCTTTTGGAAAACGTGGACAAAACACCTAGCGCCCGACTCAATGTAAGGAATAAATTATTCCATCCACGGAGGAATCTTGAAGTTGAAGATGATGGCTTAGTAAAAAAATGATGATTTAAAGATTCAAATAAGCACACCTACGTTCTTCCTATTCACAAATTGTGCCTAATTGCAAATAGTAAAGAACTGGAATGCAACAAATAAATTGTCCAAATAGATGTTGTATATTTATAATGCTCATAGACTGTGGGGGAGTAATTTGGACAGCACTTTATTCAAGTTATTTATTAATGACACAAGGTTACATTTTGTATTCTAACAATTATATAATACGTTCTCCAAACATCAATTGATTATGATAATTATACATCTAAGCTTCAAACACTAGTATTACCCATTTGGGAATATCGTAAAATGACTCAGAAAGATACATGTTTATATTTTCAGAGACACACAAACTATAGAGAAAGATATACAATGTTTATGTGGTATATGGTATTACAAGGTTAAAATATATATGTAGTTTTATATGAAAAAATATGTATTTATTTGGTTAAGAAATTAAGTAAAAAACTCACTGTCACAATATTCATCATACGAAAATGTGGACTTTTTAATTTCTCAACCAAACTATGAAGAATATCAAAGTTTTAAGAACTTTTGTATGAAAATAATGTTTTGAGGAAACTCAGCATTTTGTGCTCATCACTATGAAGAATATCTATGTTTAATGAACTTTTGTAAGAAAATAATAATTTGAGGAAACTCAGCATTTTATGTCCAGTGATATAAAGAATATTATAATTTTATGAACTTTTGTAAGAAAATAATGTTTTGAGGAAACTCAGCATTTTGTGCTCATCAGTATAAACAATATCTTAGTTTAAAGAACTTATGTAAGAAAATTATGTTTCGAGGAAACTAAGCATTTTGTGTTCATCAGTATAAACAATATATTAGTTTAAAGAACCTTTGTAAGAAAACAATGTTATGAGGAAACTCAGCTGAGAGACAACAGATAGTGATTTTTATTTTTCTATCTTTATTCGTTTTCCTTACAAATAACATTTCATATAACTCGAAGAGAGTTAAAATTTGGAAAGTATGTATAAAATGAATCAAACAAAATTATTCAACATTTTTCTTTAGAAATAAATTTGCATATGTGCTTATAAACAGGAGTAAAAAACAGAACAACAGAACAATAGAACAGTAAGTACAATCTAAGGGATTGTCTGTAAATTTGCCAATTTATTGGTTGAAATACATCATGAAGATTTTGATTGGATCATTCTAAAATGTGTGATCATTTGATGTTTTGTTAATACTGAAAATGCTAATTCAAATTCTGAAGAAACCAACCAAAATTGTGATGTAATTTTGCAACCAATGAATCAGCTAATTTAATTTGTAAACAATCTCTAAATATAAAATATCAATATATATATATATATTTGAAGAAGAAGATTAAAACAACATCTTTAGTATGGTGGGGACTTTGGACCCCATCATTAGTTTACCATTATGTCCATCACATTATACTAATGTATCTAAAATAAACTTAGAAATAGTATATGCCTATAACAGAAATTATAACATTAAATTCACTACAAATATATGACTATGGATAGACTTCAAAATAGACTATCAAGAATACTGTCATTTAATAAGTCTATATATATACAATTTTTCATCAAGGAAGAAATTCACACAATTCAAAAAGAAAACCTAATGGCAGCCAGATTCATTTGTTGGTAAATCAAGAATATAAAGGATCCATCAAGGGTTGAAATGAGTGTCCAGCTCTGGCTGTCTACAGCCAGCTGAAATCCTTGTTTAACTGGCTCGACAATAGCTTAAATTTACAAAAAAAAGCCAGCTCTTTTAGTTTTTATTGGATCTAAAAGATTATTACTCAAATATAAATCTTTTTATTTAGCAGGCAAGTGAGCAGTTGATAAAAAATCTGAAAAATGAAGTTCAAGCAGGTAATACCCCCTATTTCTATTACATTTGTGAGCTTTTAAGCTAAAATTTAAATATTAAACTTTGTGAATTGAAGAAAACTTGAGCATTTTCTCATGCCTGTTAAAGGAGTTTTAATAAAATCACAAGGAACTTAAATTCTCACGATCTTCAAGATTAAAATCTTTCTCTTCGAAAATAATATTCGTTTTTCTTGCTAGATTTTGTATCCCTAGGGGAGTTATATTTGTTATTTCAATAATAGACAACACTTTTAGTAATGGAAACAAAGCTATATAAATTAAACATGCATCAGTTAACAACTCACATACAGATAGATCAAGAACACGCAAGTAAGGCAGCGCTCGAAGCATTGCAACACCATCATCTGTAATAAGACTACTGAATCGCAAACTAAGCGATGTCAATTGTTTCATTTTACTAATATTTGAAACACCTTTGTCAGATATATCTGTATTCCAACTCAAATCAAGAACTTTCAAATGTTTCAGGTTCTTCTGTAGTAGTGGTATCTGCGCATCATTGATATAACATCCAGACAGACCGAGCCGAGTTAAATTTGAAATATTCGAGACTGCTACAAGCTCATTTGGTGTCAGTTCGATTCCACCAACATTCAAAACATCAAGTCTCGCAAAATTCTCCATTAAATATTTCAAATTGATATCATCAATAACGCAACCACTAATATCGAGAGTTTTTAATTTCTTTAGATTCGATAATTCTTTAAATCCGTTTGAAGGTAGAACTCCGTATTCACAATATTGAAGACGTGTTAGTGTCGTGATTTTACTTATGTGTTTTAAACTCATCTCTGTTATTTTTGGACACAAAACAAGGCTGAGATCTTCTAACAGTGGTAACTTGTGCAACCGTTCAATATCGACATCTGTAATTGAACATGCATTTATATGTAGTCGCTTAAGTGATATTAAATCAACCAGATGATTCAATCCATCGGATGATACTTCGTTACACTCTTCGATACGTAAATACTGTAAACAATCAAAAGTCCTCAAAGTCGTTTCAAGAGCTGAATCAATTATTTTACTTTTAATAATACACAATGTTTTTAACTCTTGAGGATTGCAGAATTTCAAAATTCGTAAATAATTGCGACTGACTTCAATCCACGGTGGGACTTCATAAAACGGATTATAACCGTTGAATAGAACCAAACACGATGCATACTTCAAATTTCGAAGCTGGTGTGTTATTGGTGCAGACACAACAATATCTGACCAATGGATTTCAAAATAATGACATAAGAAATGAATGACTAAACAATAGCATTCTTTATTCGAGCATGCAACTTTAATAAGGTCATCTTTCGAACATAGCTTGAATATCTGCACAAGTATTTCTGGAGGAAGTTCCAGTAAATTTTCTGCCATGATTGGTACCCACAGGCATGGCTTGTTTCACCTAAAACAGTAATAGCTCAGGCGTTGGTTTTTGTAAATTGTTCATTATTAGTTCTATCGGTCTGAAAAAAAATCAGAAAAAAAGTCAGGAGATTAGAATGAAAAGTATTTCCCTTAGGGACTATTATAAAATCGCATTAGAGTGATTTTACCAAAAAAAACACCTGAAGAATGAAATTCAATCAAGCAGAAAAGTCCTCCCCCCTCCCCTACCAATCATAAACATGATTGGTTCGTATAATCCTGGATCTGAGTTAGAGTTTGTGGGAAAATTGGTGTGTGCAATGTTTCTAAGTAAAAATCGAAAGAAACATGTCTCAGCTATAAGAAATTATTTGGTAATAATTTCCTACCCCGCCAGCAAAGGAGAATTGGACCCTAGGGGTCATGTACCCATCCCCATCCTCCATCCCCTTTTGTGCTAAAAATTAATTTTGACAAAAGTTGAAATGAATAGCACCAATCGATAGAGCTTAAAAAACTGATCATTTTTTATATATAAACTTGGGTCTGAAAAACAATGTAGTTTTCTATGGACGGTTAAATGTTTGATGACGTCATCTGTCTTTGGAAACATCAAAATTACAAAATTTTGCCTTCAATCAATTTGAACAATGAATTCCTCTTATAAAGAAATGTACATATGAAATTATAAGATTTTACTCGCAATTTGTAGCAATATGTGGGCAATTTATTACCCTTTTGTCCCCCATTTGACCGCTAGGGTAACCCATAAAGGCCAAAAAGGCAAAGCTGGCAACAGTGACATCCACCATTAAATTTTATCGTATGAAAAATATATCTATACAAATTTTTAGTCTCAAGAAACTTGTTCCAGGTGCATTGACAGTGTTGATCTTTATTCGATACCCATTTTGACGCCCTCCCCCGGTCCCAAAAAGCGTTTTTGGCATATCTTTTCACAAATCGGTTCGTACCAATAAATTCAGTACCCAGAAATTGATCAAAAACGGTTGGAAAGTAAAACAATACCCTAATGAATAGGCTAGTATGTCATATTATAAGGCAACATTTTGTAATTTTGAAGTTTCCAAAGACTGATGACGTCATTAAACATTCAACTGTCCATAGAAACCTACATATTGTTTTTTATATGAAAAATGATCAGTTTTTTAAGCTCTATTGATTGATGCCATTCATTTCAACTTTTGACAAAATTAATTTTTATCACAATAGTGGATTAGTGGATGGGGGATTGAGATGGGTACATGACCCCTAGGGTCCAATTCTACCTTGCTGACGGGGTACGGAATTATTACTAAATAATTTCTTATAGCTGAGACTTAGAAACGCCGCACACACCAATTTTCCCACAAACTCTTACTCAGATCCAGGATTATTATACTAATCTCATAATTTGAAGTTTAGTTAAAATTAAAACTCAATTTACCTGCAATTTTTCAAGAACAATAAACAAATCAAAAAACTTAAGGTATGCTAAAAAGATGGAAGCAATAAAACAATACTAAATAGTTAAACTAACAAATTAAAAACCTCAATTTATATATCTATTAATAGACCTGGAAACATAGAAAACACAATGTATGTAATTTGGCAGGTGGCAACCTGGGAACTGGAGGGTCCTGACACACATGTATTATATTTCAAATGATATGATAGTAGTAACGTCAAATGGGAAATATTT
>JAUKPT010005188.1:0-10599 GCA_032273505.1 Nanomia bijuga | reverse complement strand
TTTTAGAAATCTCATGAAAATTCTATTGTTTAAACATAACTCTCGTACACTTTTGAAGAGAGTGATTTACCCCTCGGTTTTTAGAAGAATTTATCCTCTTTAGCGCATGCACCTCTTATCCAGCTGCTTGCACTAATATATATACTCATACTTCCGAAACATTTCTACTTAGGATGGATGCTTTACTAAAGAAATTCTCCCATCACACCCACCACCAATCCATCACAACCAACCGATCACTAGAAGTACCTTTCCATCCACTAACAAAACGTAAACGTAAACCAATACGCGTCGCAACTATTATCTACTCCCCGTTTGTTCTAAAAGTCATACCCGATTTCACGCTAAACGGGGAATGCCTAAACGGCGTCACATGTTATGACGAAATCACACAAGTGAAAACATGTTGTTCCGGTATGGCTGTTGAAATGTTCGACATAATCGCTAAAGACTTGGATTTCTGTTACGAAATGTATATCACAAAGAACGGCACATGGGGATCGCTTGTCGAAGAAGTCGTCTCACGCCGTGCCGACGTCGGAGTTCAAGAAATATTTTCGACACCTGAACGACGTGAGAAAGTCGATTTTACATACAGACTGACGCCTAATAACAGCCCGAAAGTTATCATTATCCGAGAAGTAAAACCCGATTATGTTATAGTGAACTTTACGTTTTTAGAGGCGATGGAGCCAAGACTTATAGTTTATGTACCTTTAATAACAATAGCCGTAGTTGCTATAGTATTTCTACTAGAAAATATAGGATTCAGACTGCGTTATAATAAAAGTTATAACATACGTGAAAGTATATCATACGTGAATGGGCTGCTTTATAAACGGAACTTAGGAGGCGTGAACCCTCGTCGTTGGCCCGCTCGTGTTGTCTCGATTACTTTTGCTATCTCGATGACTGTTCTTATTAGTTCGTATACAGCACAGTTGACTGCATCGAATATTGAGAGTAAGGAGAATAATGTGTTTCAAGGATTTGCAGATCAAAGGGTGAGTCTCGCATTTTTAGCATTTTTTGAATTTTTCAGGGAAAATTTAACATAACATAACATAATGTTCAAGATTTACCAGACATTTTAAAATAAAAAAGTATGAATGCGAATCCAAAAAACATAACGATCTTAAAATAAAAACTACAATTATATAAAAATTATTATTAGCAGATATTTCGACAATATTACATTATCATTATCAATGCGTTTAGACTGACTATAAATACAGTTCATACTTTTTTATTTTTTTATAACATAATGTATTTCATCAAAAAAAGGATGAATATAATAGGGGGTCTGAAAATAAAAACATTTTATTTACGTGATCAAAATTCTTGATAAAAACAATGCTACAGGTGGATAGCAAGCTAAAAATAAAGGCCCCCTCAAAAAAAAAAATTGTCGCTCGTTGACTGATTGGTTTATCCCAGTTTATCAATTCAGTGTCATTATGGATGACGGATTTTGGAGGAAGTATTCTTGGTATAGTACAGACGATCATTAAGTTTTTAGTTAACATGAGAAGTCACACTATAATTCGTTTGCTTTATAATATTTGTAGACTGATTGATTTAATGTCCAATGATCTAAAAGTAGAGTATTGGGTATTGGGCATGGCAAAAAATTATTTAAAGGTATTTAAAATTGTGCATTAATGTAAACATATCTCTTATAATGATAATATGATTAATATTTTTAGTTCCAAGATCCTTCTTTTAAAGTTGGTCTCATGGAGCTGACTTGGGCTGATGCATTCTTCCGCAGCCAGAGTAACAAATCCGTAATAAGTATGCGAAATATAAAAAAGTTCAACGCCAAGAAGATTGTTGTGAAAGACGATAAAGAAGGTGTTGCCAAAGTGTTTAGCAAGTAAGTTCATTTTGATATCTGCACTTTTTTCACGAGAACAATTTTATTCAACACTTGGGCTATTAATTTAATTAAGAGAAGAATTACGAGAAACGTCATTTTTTATTGAAGTTTATATATAAATCTTTACGGTTATTAGCATTATCAGGTTTTTTGCATGAGATTTAGTTTTCAGAGTAGTTTTATCATTATCAACCAAATTAAGTAGGGGGTCTATGCATAAAAGTTAGACAATATAATGAGACTTAAAACGTGATAATAAAAATCTGAGCCTCAGGTAGGGGATTAGGAGTGACAAATAGCGGAATATTGGCAAAAGAGATGAAACGTCGGAACATCGGAATATCGGAATATCGGAAACCTATCTCCCCGCCTCAAATCATAAAAGAATATGACTACCTCAGGCCCTGGTTCTTGTAGATTAAAAGTGTTCTAAACTTGCCGTTGATTGATTAAAAATTAATCTTGAAAAACAAACAATGAATTCATTTATGAAAAAACTTCTTATCCTAATAACTTCAGCCTCAAACATTTTTGCAGGTTTGTGATTGGCATGAAGAATGTTTTTCTTTTCACAAATTAATGTGATTGATTATTACAATTACTACTAGGGCTACAGATTCATTTCATATAGTTATCATAAACTATCGGAACAAATTCTCAAAACCCGATTGTTTGTTCCAGGATTTAACACTCTCGTATAAAAATAAGAATATTGAATGTATAATTCCAAATATAAGGGATGAAAAACATGTCTTATTTGCATAAAGAAAAAAAATCTTACCAGAGAAGAACTCATGTTTATGAATGATGTTTTCATTTGACGAGTGTGCACGTAAAAGCCTCGACTGATAATGGCTAAATTATTGTAGCCTATTGTTACCCTCCGTGGCTACGAGGCTATATTTCCTTTTAACCCAGCACTGGTATATATGATTTATGTGTAACATATCACTAGTAACAGTACATTTATACCCAGACTGAATTTTCTATGAAAATCGTTTAAAATCAAAGTCAAACTTGTCGTTTGATTTGTTTGAAATAAAAATATGAAGAATCTGATTGATTTCGACTGCATTTTTAAAATAACCATCATGATGATGTATTTTTCAACCAATCAAACTGCAAGTTTGTAGACAATCCTGTGTCATCTTAATCTTATTATTTATTTCAGAGAGATCGACGCATACATCGGCACTTCCGGTTATATCGAAGACATAATCGACGGCAACGAGAGTTATTGTTCAAAACTAATGATGTATGTCGACAAACAATTCATGGACGAATTCCAATTCATCTTACAAAAGGGTGACACACTACTTCGTAAGAAACTTTCAGAGTCAATTCTACGACTCACGGAGAACGGTAAACTACAATACATAATATCAAAATGGAAGAACTCCCGCACTTGTAGTGACTATAAAAATGAGGGGAACCAAGTACCTTGGGAGTATTTCGGGGGTCTGCTTGTAATAATATCAGGGACACTTGTCCTGTGTATCTTCTTGTTGGTGGCTGAGAACCTGTATGAGAGTAAAAGAGCGGATATCAAAGCAAAACGCCAGGCGACAGCGATAAGTGAGCCGTATGTGATTGAACTAAGGGAGCAACTTGATAAGAAGGTAGAACAGACGTTGTATAGAAGTGAGACGGAGACTGAATCCTTGTAATAATGTAAATAGCGAAATGTATCGCTTTCCAAAGTGCCTTGGTGAACGGCCAGCCCTACATTATGTGTCGTCCAATATTTGTGTTGCCCATTTCCATGAGAAAGTTTCGTGTGGTGTCCCAGGGGTAAAGGACATTAGTTCGTCAAATACACGAGTGTTTTGACTAGTTCATGTCTGATACTCCGTGTAAACGTTTTAGCCTTGTTCATGAAGACAACGGTGGATTCATGATTGCTTGAATTATTCATTTTTTCATGAACTATTTAAAAAAACAAAGATGGCGGGAAGTCAAGTCTAAGTTATTATGATAACTTAGTCCATTAGGACACCTTGACAAGTGGCAAAGCTTGGTTTATTTCTGATCGTAAGTTTTCACAATCATAATGTTTTTGCAAATAAGGTCTAAAGAAGCTTGCTTTTAAAGTCATTATTCACTGGCGATCAGAACTGGACCAACTTTTAGATTATATTTAATATTTAGAGGAATTTCTCCTTATGATCAAGAATGTCAACAGCAAATCTGAAATTGTCCTGCGCCAAATATTTCTAACTTCAAGGGATTGTCAACAGATTCTGGGTAAATCTTCTGTATGATTAGATCAAACAAATGTAATCGTAAATTGGTTAAATTCAAAATGTCACTATTTAATGTTTCTTTAAAACACAAAATTATTGAGAAATGTCCATTTTGATGATTTAATCCTTAGCAAAACTAAAGTCATATATACCTATTATTTGCAAATGGTCTTATACTAACCTCAATGGATTTGGCATATGCAGAAAAAACGAATTTACCTAATTTATATTAAAGATAGACGGCGAAATAGCAATCATGCTAGCACACTTATAGCAACTGACTAACGAATCCAAAAATGTGACCAGAAAATAGTCATTTTGCTTTCGGATATTTCACAGTAAGGTACGTTCTCAAAACACTCAAAAGACTTGCTGCGAATCTATTCTATGTATTAAATTGACATCTTGGTATTAGAACAAATAGGTACAAGAGAAAAGGGGATTTCATTCTGATGGGATTTGCACAAACATTAGGGTTAAAAGAAAATCAAATAATGATATTCAAAATATTTTATCGTATCAACATAAGACTGACATAGGATTCCTTTTTCATGGAATCCCACTTGAGCTTTTTGAGAAAAAATAATATACCAAAATTTAATTATTAAATTATTAATTTAATTTATATTTCTCAACAATAGATTGGGTTGTACAATCATTCTTCGACTATATTGCTCGAAAGGGATTTATCCTGGTGCACCCGGTAAAATATAACCTTAATATGTGACTATATAATAGCCTTTTTCATTTTTAAGCATATTATAATTTTTCAGGCTAGAAATGTCTAAGCCCTAACGCTCTGTATTATACTTCGACTTTTTTCGATAATGTAGCACAAAAAATCACATTCAATGCGTTAACACGAACAAATTACTCATTCGTATCCGCACAATTAGCATGATATTTTCGAACTCTGAATTTTCCTTTTTCTCTTGGACCATTTAATATTTTGTAGTGATTTTATAGTAACTTTTGATAAAGAAGTAAAAAAATAATTTAATTTCATGTAAAAACGTTTGATTCTTTATTCTCTCTGTTTTCCGTGCGATGAATCGAGTCGGATAGTTAGCGAGAACATTATTAATCAGTTGTTTTTAGTAAACCTGTATTTTAACCTTTCAACCCTATTTTAGATGGGGTTGACTTTTTTGTCCTCCTTCCATTTGCAAACTTATTAGTTTCCCATATAAAATAAAGCCTAAAAAGTCGATATATCGGCAATATTGACAATAATCCTTTGTTAGATTCAGATCTAATGTAAAAACTTTTTATATAAGAATCTCGTTTATAAGAACATTCAGGCATAGATACTCTCAGAATTATAGAATATCTTAAGAACATGCCTAGGCTAAGTGCGAGTCAAGAAAGATATTGTTGAGTTAGTGTGGTTATAATTATTATAATTATTAAATCACTGATATAAAAAGGCTAATTCACTGAATTTTGAAGGTCTTTTGTACAGTCTTTGAATTTGGCTTGCTATATGTAGGTTATAACATGGTTTTAATCAAAAATATTTGATGGTTACCGTCTTTTTCTATCAATTTTTATAAACAACTTGGTTGTGGAGTCACTCCACAACGTGAATGTTTATAACAAAAGTATAAAGGGTTGTGGAGAGCTTTTAGTAGAGCTCTCAGTTCGCAGGCGAAAATTCTTATTTAAAATTTACCGCCTCTATAATTTTTGTTACCATGGTACATGTTACATGGTTCACAGGTAAAATAGATCGCATTTGGTTCTTGTTTCTCTTGCAAGAGAAACAAGAACCAAATGCGATCTATTTTACCTGTGAACCATGTAACATGTACCATGGTAACAAAAATTATAGAGGCGGTAAATTTTAAATAAGAATTTTCGCCTGCGAACTGAGAGCTCTACTAAAAGCTCTCCACAACCCTTTATACTTTTGTTATAAACATTCACGTTGTGGAGTGACTCCACAACCAAGTTGTTTATAAAAATTGATAGAAAAAGACGGTAACCATCAAATATTTTTGATTAAAACCATGTTATAACCTACATATAGCAAGCCAAATTCAAAGACTGTACAAAAGACCTTCAAAATTCAGTGAATTAGCCTTTTTATATCAGTGATTTAATAATTATAATAATTATAACCACACTAACTCAACAATATCTTTCTTGACTCGCACTTAGCCTAGGCATGTTCTTAAGATATTCTATAATTCTGAGAGTATCTATGCCTGAATGTTCTTATAAACGAGATTCTTATATAAAAAGTTTTTACATTAGATCTGAATCTAACAAAGGATTATTGTCAATATTGCCGATATATCGACTTTTTAGGCTTTATTTTATATGGGAAACTAATAAGTTTGCAAATGGAAGGAGGACAAAAAAGTCAACCCCATCTAAAATAGGGTTGAAAGGTTAAAATACAGGTTTACTAAAAACAACTGATTAATAATGTTCTCGCTAACTATCCGACTCGATTCATCGCACGGAAAACAGAGAGAATAAAGAATCAAACGTTTTTACATGAAATTAAATTATTTTTTTACTTCTTTATCAAAAGTTACTATAAAATCACTACAAAATATTAAATGGTCCAAGAGAAAAAGGAAAATTCAGAGTTCGAAAATATCATGCTAATTGTGCGGATACGAATGAGTAATTTGTTCGTGTTAACGCATTGAATGTGATTTTTTGTGCTACATTATCGAAAAAAGTCGAAGTATAATACAGAGCGTTAGGGCTTAGACATTTCTAGCCTGAAAAATTATAATATGCTTAAAAATGAAAAAGGCTATTATATAGTCACATATTAAGGTTATATTTTACCGGGTGCACCAGGATAAATCCCTTTCGAGCAATATAGTCGAAGAATGATTGTACAACCCAATCTATTGTTGAGAAATATAAATTAAATTAATAATTTAATAATTAAATTTTGGTATATTATTTTTTCTCAAAAAGCTCAAGTGGGATTCCATGAAAAAGGAATCCTATGTCAGTCTTATGTTGATACGATAAAATATTTTGAATATCATTATTTGATTTTCTTTTAACCCTAATGTTTGTGCAAATCCCATCAGAATGAAATCCCCTTTTCTCTTGTACCTATTTGTTCTAATACCAAGATGTCAATTTAATACATAGAATAGATTCGCAGCAAGTCTTTTGAGTGTTTTGAGAACGTACCTTACTGTGAAATATCCGAAAGCAAAATGACTATTTTCTGGTCACATTTTTGGATTCGTTAGTCAGTTGCTATAAGTGTGCTAGCATGATTGCTATTTCGCCGTCTATCTTTAATATAAATTAGGTAAATTCGTTTTTTCTGCATATGCCAAATCCATTGAGGTTAGTATAAGACCATTTGCAAATAATAGGTATATATGACTTTAGTTTTGCTAAGGATTAAATCATCAAAATGGACATTTCTCAATAATTTTGTGTTTTAAAGAAACATTAAATAGTGACATTTTGAATTTAACCAATTTACGATTACATTTGTTTGATCTAATCATACAGAAGATTTACCCAGAATCTGTTGACAATCCCTTGAAGTTAGAAATATTTGGCGCAGGACAATTTCAGATTTGCTGTTGACATTCTTGATCATAAGGAGAAATTCCTCTAAATATTAAATATAATCTAAAAGTTGGTCCAGTTCTGATCGCCAGTGAATAATGACTTTAAAAGCAAGCTTCTTTAGACCTTATTTGCAAAAACATTATGATTGTGAAAACTTACGATCAGAAATAAACCAAGCTTTGCCACTTGTCAAGGTGTCCTAATGGACTAAGTTATCATAATAACTTAGACTTGACTTCCCGCCATCTTTGTTTTTTTAAATAGTTCATGAAAAAATGAATAATTCAAGCAATCATGAATCCACCGTTGTCTTCATGAACAAGGCTAAAACGTTTACACGGAGTATCAGACATGAACTAGTCAAAACACTCGTGTATTTGACGAACTAATGTCCTTTACCCCTGGGACACCACACGAAACTTTCTCATGGAAATGGGCAACACAAATATTGGACGACACATAATGTAGGGCTGGCCGTTCACCAAGGCACTTTGGAAAGCGATACATTTCGCTATTTACATTATTACAAGGATTCAGTCTCCGTCTCACTTCTATACAACGTCTGTTCTACCTTCTTATCAAGTTGCTCCCTTAGTTCAATCACATACGGCTCACTTATCGCTGTCGCCTGGCGTTTTGCTTTGATATCCGCTCTTTTACTCTCATACAGGTTCTCAGCCACCAACAAGAAGATACACAGGACAAGTGTCCCTGATATTATTACAAGCAGACCCCCGAAATACTCCCAAGGTACTTGGTTCCCCTCATTTTTATAGTCACTACAAGTGCGGGAGTTCTTCCATTTTGATATTATGTATTGTAGTTTACCGTTCTCCGTGAGTCGTAGAATTGACTCTGAAAGTTTCTTACGAAGTAGTGTGTCACCCTTTTGTAAGATGAATTGGAATTCGTCCATGAATTGTTTGTCGACATACATCATTAGTTTTGAACAATAACTCTCGTTGCCGTCGATTATGTCTTCGATATAACCGGAAGTGCCGATGTATGCGTCGATCTCTCTGAAATAAATAATAAGATTAAGATGACACAGGATTGTCTACAAACTTGCAGTTTGATTGGTTGAAAAATACATCATCATGATGGTTATTTTAAAAATGCAGTCGAAATCAATCAGATTCTTCATATTTTTATTTCAAACAAATCAAACGACAAGTTTGACTTTGATTTTAAACGATTTTCATAGAAAATTCAGTCTGGGTATAAATGTACTGTTACTAGTGATATGTTACACATAAATCATATATACCAGTGCTGGGTTAAAAGGAAATATAGCCTCGTAGCCACGGAGGGTAACAATAGGCTACAATAATTTAGCCATTATCAGTCGAGGCTTTTACGTGCACACTCGTCAAATGAAAACATCATTCATAAACATGAGTTCTTCTCTGGTAAGATTTTTTTTCTTTATGCAAATAAGACATGTTTTTCATCCCTTATATTTGGAATTATACATTCAATATTCTTATTTTTATACGAGAGTGTTAAATCCTGGAACAAACAATCGGGTTTTGAGAATTTGTTCCGATAGTTTATGATAACTATATGAAATGAATCTGTAGCCCTAGTAGTAATTGTAATAATCAATCACATTAATTTGTGAAAAGAAAAACATTCTTCATGCCAATCACAAACCTGCAAAAATGTTTGAGGCTGAAGTTATTAGGATAAGAAGTTTTTTCATAAATGAATTCATTGTTTGTTTTTCAAGATTAATTTTTAATCAATCAACGGCAAGTTTAGAACACTTTTAATCTACAAGAACCAGGGCCTGAGGTAGTCATATTCTTTTATGATTTGAGGCGGGGAGATAGGTTTCCGATATTCCGATATTCCGATGTTCCGACGTTTCATCTCTTTTGCCAATATTCCGCTATTTGTCACTCCTAATCCCCTACCTGAGGCTCAGATTTTTATTATCACGTTTTAAGTCTCATTATATTGTCTAACTTTTATGCATAGACCCCCTACTTAATTTGGTTGATAATGATAAAACTACTCTGAAAACTAAATCTCATGCAAAAAACCTGATAATGCTAATAACCGTAAAGATTTATATATAAACTTCAATAAAAAATGACGTTTCTCGTAATTCTTCTCTTAATTAAATTAATAGCCCAAGTGTTGAATAAAATTGTTCTCGTGAAAAAAGTGCAGATATCAAAATGAACTTACTTGCTAAACACTTTGGCAACACCTTCTTTATCGTCTTTCACAACAATCTTCTTGGCGTTGAACTTTTTTATATTTCGCATACTTATTACGGATTTGTTACTCTGGCTGCGGAAGAATGCATCAGCCCAAGTCAGCTCCATGAGACCAACTTTAAAAGAAGGATCTTGGAACTAAAAATATTAATCATATTATCATTATAAGAGATATGTTTACATTAATGCACAATTTTAAATACCTTTAAATAATTTTTTGCCATGCCCAATACCCAATACTCTACTTTTAGATCATTGGACATTAAATCAATCAGTCTACAAATATTATAAAGCAAACGAATTATAGTGTGACTTCTCATGTTAACTAAAAACTTAATGATCGTCTGTACTATACCAAGAATACTTCCTCCAAAATCCGTCATCCATAATGACACTGAATTGATAAACTGGGATAAACCAATCAGTCAACGAGCGACAATTTTTTTTTTTGAGGGGGCCTTTATTTTTAGCTTGCTATCCACCTGTAGCATTGTTTTTATCAAGAATTTTGATCACGTAAATAAAATGTTTTTATTTTCAGACCCCCTATTATATTCATCCTTTTTTTGATGAAATACATTATGTTATAAAAAAATAAAAAAGTATGAACTGTATTTATAGTCAGTCTAAACGCATTGATAATGATAATGTAATATTGTCGAAATATCTGCTAATAATAATTTTTATATAA
>JAUKPT010005187.1:0-10599 GCA_032273505.1 Nanomia bijuga | reverse complement strand
CAGGGGGGATTATACTGTTAGCTGCTAATCAGGGGGGACCTATAATTCAGGGGGGACCTAGAAATCTTTTATCCGTAGGGGACTTTCTAAGTAAGGGGGGACCTGTTTTTTTAAGGGGGGACTTCAAACCCATGTCCGAACTAGGTACTTTTCTATCAAAATCTTCATTGTTACACTAGTATCATTTTTCAGCCCAAGGTTTTATGGTTATAAAACTATCAATATTAGTTCGTTTTTTATGGTTCAAAAAGAAGGTTATACCTTAAGTTCCTAAGATATTGAAAAATACCACGAAGGTATGTACTGATACCAATTTAACACAGGACCACTTGAAACATGGGTGAGTCAAAACTGTCACTTTTGCACCATTTTGTATGAACACGTCCATATCAAGTGGGTGTCAGGCAAATGAGCAAGGGTACTAAACCTGTTTTTAGAGCTGAAATTTTAAACTCAGTTTGTTCGACCTCAAAGTTTTGCCTCAAGAACATCTCAGAACATTACAATGACATCATTTTAAGAAAATATTTTGAAATATACCTTATTTGTAAAAACATTCATCAGCGTACATGAGATAAATGGGCTATTCTTTAAAAAATGTTTGTTTTTTCTGATTGGTTAATCAGAAATCAGAAATAATAAACCCCTTGGAGAATTTAGAGCTGTATATAAAGAGACAACTTGAAAGGGCTGGGGTCAAAACAACAAGAAACTTATATTAGAAAAATGAGACGCATACAGCATGGCATGAGTTAATACTTTGTACGACTGTGGGTTAATACAGAGCAAAATGTATACTGTGTATCAAATAACATATGATATATGATTGAGAACATTGGTTAAAAAATCAAAGCTTTAATCGAATAGCCATATCTTCTTACATAAAATCTATAGCAAATACATTTCATGTTCTTTCTTTTACAAGAATACCGTTTATATGCATAAACTGGCTCGGATTTGCTATTTTTTAAGCTTTTCATAAGCATAATATTAGACACCAACAAATTACTGCCAGAGGGTGTGGGTGTGTGTGTGGGGTGCTTAGGGAAAAGCAGAAGTGTAAAATATTTCACTTATATTTTATAATATCCTAATTTTTGTCAATAATGATTTTTAGTAGACTTGCTCTTACCATGTCAAAGCGAAAATCAGATGTAGATGAGAAGGTAAAGAAGGAAGATTCAAAGATAAAGAAACCTAAAACATCAGGGGAGAGTGAGAAATCTGAAAGCAAGCTGTCAGCAATCAAAGGTTCCACAGAAGAAATACCACGGGATAAAGATGGTAAACTTATTTTTAAAGATTCTCCAGAATTCAAACCAAACCTTACTCCAAAAGAAGTGATGCAGATGGGAAGTTTTGGAGGGACATACTTCCGACCGATTGAATCGAGTATTGCAAAAGAAAAATATTCTGGTCTTTGGAAAGAATTTCCTGCAGATTGGTTTGAAAACTTGAACATAAAAACACAAGTCTCATCACCTACATATAAGAATCAGGTGAATAAATATCAAGTCAAGTGTGGTGGGAGCCTACAAATGTGGGAGGAATCTGGATGGATTACAAAACAAGATCCTTACGGCTGGTTTCAATGGTATTGTCGATTTTATCTTGGTAGACGAACTGAGGATGATACAAGACAAATCAAACGATGGTTGAACTGTGCTGGACCCAAAGGGCGTTGGAAGAACAACTTGATTGGCAAATGTGTTCGTGCTAATCTTTCGTATAGTGATAAAGCTGTGAGTCCTGTTGTAAGACAGACATTGCAACATTGGGGTTATGTGCTGACTGAAAAGGATTACAAGGCTCATGCAAAGAATGTTAAAAAATAAAGGAATTCAGAGGACTTTCATATTTTAAAGCATAGACACTAATTCATTAAGCCACACAAAAAAAATCTTTAGTTTTCACAGGTCATAAAATATAGTAGGTGATTTCTGGAAATGTGAGGCTAAAGAATAAATTGAAATAAATAGATCAATACTTAGCTTTGTATAAAGAAAAGAAAGAAAAATTATAAGCATTCCTGATACAGAGCTATATATAGATAGTGATATGAGACAAAAACACTAATTCAGGGTGAGGGAAAAAGTCAGAGAGTAAAAAATAAAAAATTGGGAAATATGTGCAGGCGAGGAAGCAAAACTAAAGATTTTTCGCTGCCTTAGTACATACATATGCTATATAACTATTATTTAGTCAACTATAGTCACACATATATATGTATATATATATATATATATATATATATGTATATATATATATATATATACAGGTCCTTCATTTTGTATCGATTTTATACTATAGATATTGTTTTTTGTATATATTTTATTCAAATACTTATACTCTTATACAAGTTATGTAAATAATATGATGAAACGAAGGTTCATGGAATAATAATTGATTATCACCCAATATATCAATTTTTTTGAAATAGAAAAACTAATGCCTATCATTTGTTGACTGATGATATACAATCATCAGAGTATGTTAAAATTTATTGTCAATATATTGAAATTTGATGGAAGTGTCAAAAAATGTCAGAATTTGCCAGAAAATGTTGAAATTTGTCAAAGTTGAAAAATGTCAGGATCAGTCTGATCTACCTTATTTGTCATATTTTGATTTCACAGGGCTCAGACAGGTCAGGGAAAACCTGGGAAACCTGGAAACCCTTGAATTAGGTACTAATTAAAAAAAATCAGGGGAAAAGTCGTGAATTAAAAAAAATGGGGAAAAGTCAGCGAAAAGGTCAGGGAAAATATTTTGCGCATGGTCAATATTTTTTGTTCTTCTCTAGATTATATTTTTTATTTGTGAAAATTTTATTTTGAAATATCCATATTGCCAAAGCTTTGTTTGTGAGATACGGGTGTCATAGACTTGGCTGAATCACATATTTTCCTGAAAACTTTAGGCATTCAATTTGTTAATCAACGATAGGATTTTTTTTCCTGGAAAAAGGTATGTTTTCAGCCAAAAAAAAGTCTGGGAAAGTCAGGGAAAATCAAAATTAAATTTTGTCTGAACCCTGTTTCATGCTGTCAGAATGGTTGTCTTAATTGTTTTTTCATTACCTGTTTCCATTGATTCTTCATTTTGAATTTGAAAATGTGTCCATGTATACATAGATCAATGAGAAAATTTTATTTCTAAAATTTTAGAAATAATCCAGTTAACTTTGGAGCCATATTTTGCTATGTTTTTCGCATATATCATTAACAGCTGTTTGTTAGGTTCATAAATCATTGTTGGAGGGTCCATTGATTTTTGTCAAATATTACAGATGTAACTATCGCCAGTTCTTGTCAGCACATTTTTATTTTACTGAAAATATTTATTTCTCAGAAAGGGTTTGCCCTTATTTTGATATGTAGACATATTTATTAATTAAGAAAATAAATCATTCATCAATAAACAGTTTTTTTCTATCTAACAGGCATAATTTGTTTTCTGAAACATCTGGAATAAAATCTTAAGCCTGATTCGCTGACAACTGTTAATGAAGTCAGAGTTCTATTATTTGTTCTAGTGTTAGTGTTGTCAGAGTGTATTATCATAAAGGGATGTGTCGCGGACTTCTAGAATACATGGACAGGAAACTCCCATTGACATGGAATTGGCATATTAAACTAGGGAAAAATGGGGATTAGGCCCAAATCCGATCCGTCCATTTTCATGTATTTCGAGAAAAATTGTCCAACAAAAATTCTAATTCGCAGCAAATTAGAAATTTAATGGCAGATGATGTCTGGTTGGTCATTAGGGTCCAAATTAGGCCCAAATCCATGGGTCAATACGTCCATTCTCATGTATTTCGAGGAAAATTGTCCAATAAAAATCCTAATTTGCACCAAATAAGAAATGTAATGGTCTCCTCTGTGCCTTAGAGAAATAGAAACATCAATATCAGAGGTCATTATGGTCATTAGGACCCCATTTAAGTCCGAATCTGGGGGTCACTACCTCAATTATTATGCGTTTCGAGGAAACAGTCCAATAAAAATTATAATTTTAATGGGAAACTGAAGGAAAATGAACATTGCTGTTTTTCCCTATAAGATAATGTTGACAAGCGTAGGAGTCACTCTTGTTATATGCGATATCATAAAATTTATGTTTGGGGTGTTTTTGAAGCATATGAAGTTTTTTAAAATCAAAAGTTCGTGACGTAGAGTATTCCCTTTGATACTTATTATTTTTTAAAGAATACTATTTTTATTTTGTAACAGATATATTAATAATTTATAAGTAGTATGATTTTTTTTACTCTAAGTTAACACCTGGCTTCTTATTAAGTCGTTTATAGATTTGGACTTAAATAGGGTTCTAATGAGCATAATTATATCTAATATTGATGTATATTTTAAGACACCTAAGATACATCATTACCTTTCTTTTTTTCTTAGATTTATAATTTTTATTGGACTGTTTTCCTTGAAATGCGTAATAATTGAGGTAGTGACCCCTGGATTTGGACTTAAATAGGGTCCTAATGGCCATAATGACCTCTGATATTGATGTTTCTATTTCTCTAAGGCACCGAGGAGACATCATCTACCATTACATTTCTCATTTGCTGCAAATTAGAATATTTATTGGACAAATTTCCTTAAACTACATGAAAATTGACGTATTGACCCCCAGATTTGGGCCTACTTAGGATCCTAATGACTATAATGACCTCTGATATTGATAATTCTACTTAGTAAATGCACCGAGGAGATATCATCTGCCATTACATTTCTTATTTGCTGCAAATTAGAATTTTTATTGGACAATTTTCCTCGAAATACATGAAGATGGATGTTTGACCCCCGTATTTGACCCTACTCCCCTTTTTTCCCCCAGTTTAATATGCCAATTCTATATCATAATACACATATGGTCTAGAGTTTTCTAAATAAACATTAGTTCAGTCGTCTTCTACCATTTTAAGTCCTTAAAGTTGAAAATTCCATGTAGTATTCTAATTATGTTTATTCTAACCCCCATTTTGCCCCAAAATAGGGTTAAATCACATCAGAATTATGCCCATATGGTCTAAATATTATTCCATACTCCCAGTTATACTTATAGTATCTTTAAATGGTCATTTTGTTTTCCCAAGAGTGGTTTTCTACTCCAATTCTTTAAAAAACTAGAAATGTGAAGTTCTGAGGTTATTTTTGGGGTCACTAATTTTACCCCCCTGCAAAGGGTCCATATTAAAAAAAGATCTATCAATATCAATTTCCAATACATTATTCTAACTTTGAAAAAAAAATTAGAAAAGTTCATCAATTTTTGCGAAAGTTATTGAAAAAATGCCCAATCGATCTTTCATTTTTCACCGTGGTTTGGGAGTTTCCCGCCCATGTATTCTAGAAGTCTGTGGATGTGTGCATTTTAAGCAAAAAAGGACTAGCACTTGAATGAAAATGGACTGTTCTCATGGTAAAGAGTACCTAAGAGTACCTATATTTATCAAAGTTTAATGACAGTAACAAAAAAATCTTAATTTGAAGGAATGGGAATTTGAATTTCATAATTAGAAACTGGAAAGGGCTGGGTAACCAAATAAACTAGGCTGATGGTTAATATCTAGCAATATTTTTGGAATAACATCACACAAAATCTTTGTTGCATTAAAGGGTAATTTTGGTAATTTTTGATTTTTTTAATAATTGAAAGAGCTAATTGAAACTACGCGAACAAAAAAACCTGCATGTTGTAATCTTTTTCTGCTCTGAGGTTTTTCAACCTTTTTTATAACGTCACTGGGTTCAAAAAGACATTTTTTGATGTAAATGTGTAAAATCAACAGAATGGATGGCTTGTTATTTAAACACAAATAGAATTTTGTACCCAAACAGTTTTAAGACTGAAAAATCCGAATATGGCATTTTCTTATAAAAATTCTCATTGGAAAATAACGGAAATCCAGTTACTTAGGTATAGGGTTAAAAAAGGTATTAATGAATAACTCGTGATCTGGGAACGATTTAAAATTGAAACTTTGTATCTGGGCTTTTCGACGAAAAACTCAATTATGAACTTTATTTTTTATCATATTGTGACGTCATCAAAGGTCACGTCAATAGTATGACTTAAGACTGATTGGCTGTAAGAACCAGATAATATTCTTGACATTTTGAGTGATGTTGTCAAAATTGTTATTCCTCTGGTTATTTTGTCGACACCAATGATAGAAATAAGTGTGCAAAATATTTTTGGCCAAAATCAAATATTGACATAGATATAGGACCTCATAGTTTAGGAACAAAAATTTGGTTCTCTACCACTTCTGTTTCGGTGTATAGCCAGCCTCCATATTATTTCCTTCCAGATTTGATCATTCTTTCAAGTTATTCCAAGCCCAGACTAAGGGGATTGGACAATAAACGTGTCCAAAACACAGTGGGCCAGGTACCTCACATTGGCCAAAATCTAATGCTTTCCTTTCATCAAATTTAATCATTTTTGGTTATCTCAGATAGATTTCTGAATAAGAGAAGAAAAAAGTAAGTCCAAATATCAATTAGATTCCAAGTTATGGCCTTTCAAAGATGCAGAATTTTTCAAAATTTTCAAATTGAATAATAAAAGGGGCAAAATTTTAATGATATATCATTTTGAACAAAAACAATGATTATACAACATGAAAGTCATTTGAAATAAAAAGATAATGTTAGAAACCATTTGTGAGGATCAGAGATTAATGTGAAAAGAGTTTTTATTGACAATAAGAGTGGAATTTTTGCATTTTTTGCTCTGTGAAAGCTGGATCATGATGAAAATAATTCGCGAAAATTGACCAAAAATAGGGTAGAATTTTATATTCAGCCTGGCATATCTTTCAAACAGGAGTAGGGGACATAGCAAAGTATATATGTTTTTGGAAGCTTTACATGTATACTTTATTAAAAACCAAACATAACCTTGCCCTCTTCCCCGTATATTGTAAACTGAAATATGGCTGAAAATGTGCATTTTTGCACATTGCAAATTTGGATCAAAAACCTAAATTCTTGTTTTCAGGGCCCAGACCCCTCAAAAATGTAAAATATGCACTTTTTTGTTTCATTATATTAGGCTAGCCAAAACAATTCCAAAATGCCCTCAACCTTGGTTCTAGCATGATCTTATCTCAAGATATGTCCAAATGTGTGCTAAAACGGTCATTTGGCCCACTGTGCTAAAGTGTTGAAGCTGTGCAATATTGTACGTCAAAGTTGGTACATTTTGATATTTTTTGCACATAAATCACTCATTTACAGGCCCGAGTAAATTTGAAAAAATTTGGAACTTTATTTTAAACCCTGGGCCAACGTGATGACCTGTATAATGAGAAACTGGGTGAAAAACGAAAAAATGTTTGTATAAATTGGCTCAAAAATCTCAAAAGTTCAAATTTGGCACTTATTTTAGACTGGTCTCAGTGATTAAGCTCAATTTGTAAAAGTTTCAAACCACATTTTTTGTGTCATTTTGAAGTGTGTGATTGGTGTCAAATAAAATCTTGAGGCAGAAAAACAGTTTTCATCTAAAAATTTAGTTAAGAACTGTGGGTTTTCACCAATTTCATCAATTTGCTCATGTTCAGGGATGAACTTCGAGGTCCTAAATCTAAGTCAATATTTGATTTTGGCCAAAAATATTTTGCACACTTATTTCTATCATTGGTGGTGTCAACCACCACTGATTTTTTATTTTAAGCACAAAGATTTTTTTGTTTTAACTTATGTTTATTTACTTTTTTTTAGTCTTTGGGGTGCTATTCGATACTCCGATCCACTACCATGGGACTACGATTACGACATTGGCGTCCTATATGATGACATTATAAAAATAGATGTTGAACATTTGTTTGATGAATTCCATAAAAAAGACATTCTTATATTCTACCAGAACTATGCTGGCAATTACAAAGTAGTCAGAGGTAACATGACAGGAGATATCATGATATTCCGTGACTACTATAACGACGGGGTACTCCGGAGGACTGGTATTGAGTCTTGGTTGCTTTTCTTACATTATAGATATTATCATCAGTTTCCAAAAAGTTTAGTTGAGAGGCCTCTACCGACAATGAAGTTTGCAGGTTCAAATTTCGATGTTCCACAAGGTGGCATTGAGATACAAAAATATTTTTATCCCAGAAACTGGTGGAAAGAGGTTATACCAGCAGGGTGTTTTCTCAATAAAACATTAGAAACTTGATATTTTATTGAGAAACACCCTTTTGGTTTTAACAGGGTTAAGAATAATGGAAAAATCTGAAAGAAAATGGATCAATATTCTGAAAAACTCCGGTGCATAGACAGACACGAGTGTCCTACCATTCAGGGGAAATCTGACTTATTTTTGTTCAAAATGGCCTCTGAAAAGGATTTTTCTAGATTTTAACTTCAATGATTCTTAAAGATCTGCTGCTACTCTCATGTCTGAATTTTCTTGACTGTCCAATCATGGTCTGACGATAATTTTAGAATAACATGTTTTTTCTCTTGAGAGCTGTTAAATGTTTCGATTAAACTTTACAGAAAAATATTATACTTTGGGGTAATAATTCTGAAAAAAATTCTGGAAATTCATTCTGAAACCCTGTTATAACCTCATTCCATGTTCATTTGCTTGTTCTTCCCAAAATTCATTCTGATTGGTAGGAATTGGTCGAAAATAGTCGGAAATGGAGGTAAATGGTTAAAATATTTCGGCCAAAAAGTACCGTTTCCGACAAGCCAGATTTACGTTGGAAATGGCAGGAAATGGTCAAAAATGATCTAATAAGAGGTTTTTTTAGGGGACTAGTACTAGAATAAAAGTATTTTTGTATGAAAGTGAAACAAGTTATGGGGAAGTGGGTATCTTATCTCTATATAGATATTACAGTCTCCTCCTCCAATCTCTTCAGAGTAGAGAGGTCAAATCGTTTTTAACAAGATCGAATTCTTTTACAGTTGAAGTATATCGAATGTCCAAAAATAGTCCTAAAAATGTCAAATGGTGAAAATGTTTCAGAGTGATGTCAAAAAATATTTAAAATGACAAAAGAAATGACAAAAGAAATGATAAAAATGTTGCAAAAGTAAACATCTGTTCTGATGGGAGGGGGTTGGACTTAACAGTTTGTGCCGGGTTGATATAGTAATTGAGGGTTTGTCTACTAATTATAGGTATATTTTCCATTTAATTGGTTGAAAATTACATAATGAAGAATCTGATTGGTTGAATTTAAAATGTCATCATTTGATGTATTGTTAAATTATAAGAGAGCCACTCATGTTCTTGATTATGGAATTTTCAACCAATCAAGCAACAAATTTACTTATAAATTGTACGTGTTCTTACTCCTAAGTGCTTCCAAGCTTTTTGTTAACTGGAGAAGAGTCTTGTATTGCGTTCCAAACGGCACAATTTTGTTAGTGAAAATAGAAGATATATGGCTATGGTGCATATTTTGTTTAGCTTAAAGATTATTACTATTGGACAGAATAAGAAAATATTTTTTATTGTTTTTTTTTTCATGATTGATTTTGATTTTTCTGTTGTTGAATTTTTGTTACTGATGAAACTTTATTGATTTGTTCAATATTGATTATTCAGTGTTGTATATATTTGGTTTTTAATTAAGTTAGAACTACGATTAGTATATATTATTTCATTAAATTAAAGTAGATTTATTAGGGGGATGTCTACAAATTATTGGTACATATCTAATTTGTTCAGTTAAGAAATAACATCACGAATCTAACTGGTATAATTCAAAATGTCTAAATTTGACTTCTTCTCAAAACTCAAAATCGTGAACCAATCATCAACCAATCAGATTCTTGATGATGTGATTCCAATCAATTACACGGCGTATTTACCTATAATTTGCACACAATCCCTAGAGAAAAAGAAAAATATAGATTATGATTATAAATTTAAGGCATTGTATTAGATCTCAAAGTAGGTCTCTGCCTTCTAGAATTCTACACATCTAGATATACTCATTTCGAATTGATATCCTATTTTCCTGTTATTCGAACAGCAATACAACCTTTTCCTACTTTCTCATCCTCCATGTATGCTATTGCGAAATAAGAGGTCTGCTAAAGCAACTACAGCAGCACAACTGAATTCATCATTCATCTTTGTCTACAAATTTGCTGTTAAGATTCTGATTGGTTCGTTCTAAATTGTCATCATTTGATGTTCTGTTCAAACTTTTGCATTCAATAAAATAAACTTTTTGATTTTTCAAAATGGATGTATGTGTCGCATCGCAGCCATTGTTGTTAATTTGATACAACATTTGACTTAATTTCAATTTCTTTTCAAAATAATTTTGTTTTTAATTTAGTATTAGCGAAATCATTTGCCTTGCATGTTTATACACATTTTATGCTTTTTTTACCTGTACTTGCATCAGTTTATTGTTATGTTACTTTTCTTTTAAAAAGTGACGAGTAGAACAATGTCTACTGATAGTGAGAACTTTTGGATAAGAGAAGCTTAGTTTAAATTTAGTTTAAATTTATGATTGAGGGATGGGTTATTTTGAGACTTTGACGCAATGAAAAAACACAATCTCACTTTAACAATATATATTTCGGCATCAAGCCATAT